>JACEFZ010028409.1:0-2500 GCA_014155875.1 Cepaea nemoralis | reverse complement strand
CGGAACAAGGGCGACGTCACAAGTGCGTAGATTAACAACCAAACGGTTGTCATGAGTGAGTTGTTGGCCAGCATTGACACGACTCACATCTAGGTGGGAGATTGGAACATTGTACCTTCAAAGCACGCACGCACTCCACTCACATGAGGACACTGCACAATACATCGCAACTACTTACACGAGCAGGCATCTGACGAGGATGGGTGTAGCCCTGGAAGATATCTAGCACGTCGGGCATCGGCAGGTCGCCCAGAGGTTGGAATAACGGATGCAGGCTGACGAGGTGTCATGGATCGAGATTAGCTTCTGACACCCGAGTGCGATAGTGTGAAGGCTTCTGGCATCGGGTAGGATAGCATGAAGGTAACCTAGACAGTTAGGACTGTAGCCGGGTCGACAGTGTGCATTGTGAGACTGATGAGGCAATGTTTGACGGGTGTGAGTGTCTGAAGGCATCAGCATCGTAGACATGTGAGTACTTCATTTATGTCTTGCCAACGGTCAATATACTGTTGATTGTCACTGCACCAGAGTTTACTTGAGTCCTTTTCGCTGTGATGGTTGTCGTGTTGTTGTCGTCTGATGTGGGTACGAACACACACACTCAGTGTACAGCTTACTCCTAGATCATACAACGAGCAAGAGTGCAGCTGAGCTGATCTGATGGCCGCGCTACAGTGACCTAGCGGCCCCAAGCGATTAGCCCTGTGACAGTGTGCATCACTTGTTGTGTATGTGATGCCATTCCGAGCGTTTGACATAAATATCACATAGGTGTGAAAGTTAGTATTATGACATGTGGCTACGCATCGTCATTTCAGGAGCCTGAACCGAGCCTGAAATTCTGTCTTATATGTGCTTATGTGTCATCACAACAATCATTAAGAAGATGAATTTTAGAATCTCGCAAATGAAGCTTCGTAACTACTTCCGGTTTTGTATATTTAAAACAAACTTTACTTACTAAAATAGTACATACGAGGTAATATTTAAAAAAAATAGAAGTTTTAAAGTGAAAAGTAAAGATCGCGGCATCGGTTAGAAGGTCGACATATGGACAACTTCGACGCATATTTCAGAATCCATTCGTCAGAAGCCTTGGGTTTTCCCCACTATATATCTAATGAAAAGTGGTCGTCTGTGTATTATAAGGGCGGTTATTAATGTCTGTAGTGGATGTGACTTAAACTCTATCATCATGCCACTGGCGATATGTTAGAGATGTAAAACTTGTCCTCGGGCAGTGTGATGGTGTACAACCAGTCACATGATCACATGTCTAAGGGATACAACCAGACCACGTGCTCACTGGCTAAAGCCGGTCAAAGATGGCGGTGCTTCCTTAACATGCATAAGGACACAACCAAACCATGTGGGTCATAGTTACAACCGGCCAAAGATGGCGTCGCAACCGATCACATATGTAACGGTACATCCGAGACACGGACTCACTGGCCAAAGCCATCAAAGATGGCGGTGCTTCCTGTCACATGCATAAGGACACAACCAAACCACGTGGGTCATAGTTACAGCCGGCCAAAGATGATGTCGCAACCTATCACATATATGTAACATCAGAGACACAGGCTCACTGGCTAAAACCAGTCAATGATGGTCCTGCTTCCGATCACATGCATAAGGGTACAGCCACTACACGGGTTAATGACTCAACGGGTCAAAGATGGCGATGCATTCAGTGACATGCGTAACAATACACATGGAACACGTGGCTAATGACTCAATCGGTCAAAGACGGCCACGCATCCGGTCTCAGAGGTAATGGTACATCCGAGACACGCGGTTAAGAGGGATACTATAGAGAAAGGGTGTCCTATCGGTTGTCGAGCCAGGGAACCTAACTCATGATGATCACCGTGTATGGGAATGATTCCACTACATCGTCAACATTGCATCCGAAGGCTAAAATGGTCACCTCTCTCTCTCTCTCTCTCTCTCTCTCTCTCTCTCTCTCTCTCTCTCTCTCTCTCTTTTCTATACCCGTGTATTCCTAGTGTCACCGAGTAACACGAAAGGACACCCGGGCATCAATACAACATAAACCAGTCTCGAAAGCACCATACGCTCGTGTAAACAAGTCACCACTGTGTCCGACTAAACCTTTCTCATCCTCATATTGCAGAGATGTGATCACTGATACTAGTCGGGGAAGTTGTATCTGTGCGTAACAGCTATCGGGTCATACAACGACGAGTGGCTAGTGCATGTTAACAGATGTGTAATATTACACACAAACACAACAAACTGTCCCGACTCAACCTTAGGCAATGCATGTAACATGACATGTCACGTGTCCGCTGTCATAACTAGCGACGTTATCACGAAGCAAATTAGACATTTACACTTTCATTACCTCTCTATGTGTCCATACAGGTCTTTAATCTTTCTCCAGAAATCCATTTCCCAAAAAACCCCAAGGGGGAACATTAGACATTTAATTTTTCATTACCTGTCTATGTGCCACCTTTAACTTCTCAAAAAA
>JACEFZ010028408.1:180000-303112 GCA_014155875.1 Cepaea nemoralis | reverse complement strand
AATAAATGTATAAAACTTAGCTGGGGTGGGGGGGCGGAGCGAGGGCGGTGGGGAACGCGTTGAATGTGCAGCGTGGTTTGTCGACGGGGGGTGGGGGTGGGGGGGTGTGGCAGGGGCAGAGGGGGCGATGCCGTGTGATGGTTACCAGCTCCCTATACAGGGGTGCAGTATGGACGAGACAGGGGGGGGGAGACGAGGGATGTATATTACTTTACTGCGAGGGGGCGAGGATACCAAGGTAGGATCCCGTTGGGATGACGGGGTGGCAGCGTGGTTGGACGTGGTTGCAGGCCGGTCCGTTGGTATTCCCTCGGGGACGGGAAGGGGGGGGGACAGCATGTAGAGGGGAGACTTACTTGCAGGACGGGGGGGTAACCCCTTGGGGGACGTCAGCTGTGTGTGGAACGGGGTGGCAGGGGGACCGTTCGGGGCGGGGTGTATTCTCACAATATAAAGGTGTAGGTGAGGGGGAGAACGTACTTGTGGGTGGTGGCTAGGGGTGGATCGGTGTGTCGCGCTGGTGGACGTCACTGTTGACGGTGCACGCGCGTGGCTCCGTTGGATTCCGACAATGCAGATGGTATAGGAGACTTACTTGCAGACAGTCAACGCGCCTTGACGTCACTGTTGACGTGGTGGCACCGTCCGGTTTATTCCTGACATGGGGGGAACGGAGTAAATGGTAGTAGGAGTACTTGACGTGACTTGACAGGACGTAACCCTTGTGGACGATGTCACTGTTGTACGGTGGGCAGGGGGGGGGGGGGGGCGCGTGGTGCCAGGGGGGGGTTATATGGCTGCGGGGGGGGCAACTGCAGAATGTTAGGGGAGAACCTTACGCGTTGCGAGGTGGCGGGACGTAACCGCTTGGAGCGTCACTAGGGGTTGACGGGGGTGGGCAGGCGCGTCCGTTAGTTCTCGGTGGGGACAACCAGATGTTAGAAATAGGAAGACTGGTACTTGGCAGACGTAAGCCCTTGAGCGGGTCACTGGTTGACGGGTGCACGCGTCCCGGTTAGTTCTCGGGGGGGACAACGCGATATGTATAATCTTTACGGTTGCAGACGTAACCCTTGGGACGTCGCACTGTTGGCGGGTGGCAGGCAAGGGGGGGGGGCGGGGGGGCCGTCCGGTGTATGGATGCTCTGGGGGGGACGGGGAACAGGGAGGTGTAGAGGGGGGAGAGACCTTACGTTGCAGAGCGTAAGACGGGCTGGTGGGATGCGGGGGGGGGAGGGGGTGCACGTGTTTGTGACGGTGCAGCCGTCCGTATTATTGTCCTCGTGTGGGGGTAGAACCCCAACACAATGTATAGAGACCTGGACGGTTGCAGACGTAACACTTGACGTCACGTGGGGGTTGACGGAGTGTCACGCGGCCGGTTATTGCTCGTGGCAAACGGGGGGGGGGGAGGGGGAGCGGGGGAACGGAGGTATAAGGAGCTGTGATGCTTGCAGTGACGTTGGAACGGCCGTTGAGCGTCACTGTTTGACAGGGGGGGGTGTGCGGGAAGGGGGGGGAAGGCGTGGGCCGTCCGTTACATTACGCTGCGTACAGATTGGTACGCCCGCCGGCGGTATGAGCTCATTGCGAGAGGGAGTGTATAGGAAGGGACGGGGGCGTGGACCTTGTGTGCAGGGACGTGGTAGACGGCCGTTCGGAACGTCACTGGGGTTACAGGGGGGGTGCAGGCGCGGTTTGATTCGTTATTGCTCGGGGGGAACAAGCAGGATGATGTATAGAGATTACGTGCAGGGGATAGCTAGGTAACCCTGTGGTGGGACGTCATGCTGTTGACGCAAGGTGGGGATGAGGGTGCAGCGGAAACCTGAGTGCCGGTTGTAGTGGTGGCTCGGGGGGGGGAGGCGGGGGGGGGGGACAGGAACAGATGTAATAGTAGGGGGAAAAGGACTTACTTGGCCAGACACGTAACCGGCTTGACGGTTCGAGCTGTTCGGGGTTTTGACGGGGGGGGGTGCGATGGAGTGATGTGTCACGGGGGCAGAGGGGGGCCGGGGTCAGCGTATAGTGTCGTTCGGCGTGGGTGGGAGGGGGGGGGGGAGAGCGGGGGGGGGAACGAGATGGTGAAGGTAGGGTAGGAGCTGGTGGGGGGGGGGGGGGTGGTGGGGGGGGACGGGGGTGGGGGGGGTGGCAGACGTAAACCCTGCTGTTGAGGATACGGGTCGGTGTCATTCGTCTTTCGCTGACTTCGTCTTGTTTGCACTAATGTGCAGCCCGATCCCGGTTAATATCTCACAACGCATGGTATAAACTTACTTGCAGACAGCTAACCACTTAGACGTCACTGTTTGACGTGCACCGTCCGTTATTCTCACAACAGATGTATAAGCTTACTTTGCAGCACGTAACCCTTGACGTCACTGTTGACGGTGCAGGACGTCCGGTTATTCTCACAGCACAGATAGTGTCAATGTACTCATTTGCAGACGTAACCCTTGTACGTCACTGTTGACGGTGCTCAAATCCGTCCGTTATTCTCACAACAGTATGTATAGAGACTTACTGCAGGCGTAACCCTTGACGTCACTGTTGACGGTGTCAACACCGTCCGTGATTCGCGCACACCAGATGTATAAGACTTACTTGCAGACGTAACCCTGACGTCACTGTTGACGTGCACCGTCCGTTTCATTCTCCACAACAGATGTATAGAACGTACTTGCAGACGTAACCCTTGACGTCACTGTTGACGGTGCACCGTCCGTTATTCTCACAACAAATGTATAGACTTACTTGCAGACGTAACCCTGACGTCACTGTTGACGGTGCACCGTCCGTTATTCTCACACAGATGTATAAGACTTACTTGCAGACGTAACCCTTGCGTCACTGTTGACGGTGCACCGTCCGTTATTCTCACAATAGAATGTATAAGACTTACTTGCAGACGTAACCCTTGACGTCACTGTTGACGGTGCAACCGTCCGTTATTCTCACAACAGATGTATAAGACTTACTTGCAGACGTAACCCTTGACGTCACTGTTGTCGTGCACGTCGTCATTCTCACAGAAGATGTAGAAGACTCTTGCAGACGTAACCTTGACGTCACTGTTGACCGTGGCACCGTCCGTTATTCTCACAACAGATGTATCGACTTACTGCAGACGTAACCTTGACAGTCACGGTTGACAGGTGCACCGCGTTATTTCTCTACATCAGCTGTATACGACTTCGTGCAACGTAACCCTTGCGTCACCTGTTTATTCGTCGTGCAGGACCGCTTTGATTCTCACGACAAATGTATGAAAGACTTACTTGCAGAGACGTAACCCAATGTGACGTCACTGTTAGACGGTGCACCGTCCGTTAGTCGCTCCAACTGGTTTAGTAGAAGTCTTACTTGCAGACGTACCCTTTGACGTCACTGTTGACGGGTGCACCTCCCGTTTTCTCACAACAATGTATAAGACTTACTTGCAGACGTAACCCTTGAGTCACTGTTGACGTTCACCGTCGTTATTCTCACACAGATGTAGTAAAGCACTTACTTTGCAGACCTTACTCTAGACGTCACTGTTAGACGGTGCCTTAAGACCGATAACCCGTATATTCTCAACAACGATTATAAGACTTACTTGCAGACGTAACTTGACGTCCTGTGACGTGCAACGCGTCCGTATTTGCTCACAACAGATGTGTAAGACTTACTTTCAGACGTACCCCTGTACGTCCACTGTTGACGGTGCACCGTCCCGTTTATTCTCACAATACGTATACAACTTACTTGCGGCGTACCCTTGATGTCACTGTTGACTGTGCCCGTCGCGTTATGCTCACAACAGTATGTATAGAGACTTACTTGCAGACGTACCCTAGTAAAGACGTCACTGTTGACAAAAGGCAGATAAGCACCGTCCGTTATTCTCACACATCAGATGTATAGACGTTTGCGTTTGCAGACGTACGCCGGTTCATACTGACGTCACTGTTGACGTGTCAAACTAATCACGTCCGGTATTCTCACCTACAGATGTATAAGACTTACTTGCAGACGTAACCCTTGTACGTTTTCCAATCATGCAGTGTGTGCCAGGTGCACCGTCTGCCAGTTATCCACTCACAACCAGATGTATAGGACTTACTTCAGACGTAACCCTTGACGTCACTGTTGGACGGGTTTTATGCATACTCTCGCTCATCACTTATTCTCCAACAGATGTTTAACATAAGACTTACCGTTGCAGACTGAATGGCTTCGTAACCCCTTGACCGTCACTGTTGCTCGGTGCACCGTGCCGTTTTATATTCTCGGTACGCTCGGGTCCAACAGTACTGTATTATTCCCCGTGATAGAGACTTACTTGCAGTACGTAACCCCGTTGACGTCACTCGGTTGACGGTGCACCCCGTCCGTTATGTCTCAGGCCGCGGAACAGCGGTTCGCATAATGCACTTACGTACTTGCACGGAACGTACCCTTGACTTCACTAGTGCGACGGTCACACAGTCCCGTAGTATCTACACAACAGATGTATAAGTCTTCACTTGCAGACGTAACCCTTGACGTCGTACTGTATAGTCACCAAGGACGTGCACCGCCGAGTGCCGTTATATCTCACAACAAGGATGTATACAAGAGACTTACTTGCAGCAGCGAGTCAAATCCACATAATCAACGACCAGTCGGAAACCTGTTTCGAGGCGGTGCACCGTCACGTTACCTTTTCTCCTACACCGCTGTCATAGACTTACTTGCAGACGTAAACCTGTAGACGCTCACGGTATGACGGTGCAAGACACGTAACACGTTATGTCGTCCACAAATGTTATGCGACGACTTGCCAGCACCGTAACCCTTGACGTCACTGTTTATGCTCGCCCCGGAGCCTCCTTACTAAAAGTCTCACAACGATGTATACGAAGAGCTTACTTGCCGAGACGTAACACCTTCTGACCGTCACTAGTTGACGGTGTCACCGTACGTTTGATTCGTCACAATCAGCTGTCTACTTACTCTGCTTTTACACGAACCCTTGACGTCACTGTTGACGTGGCAGACCGTCCGTACTACTCTCTCACAACAGACGTATACCGACTTACCTTTGCACGACGTCAACCGTTGAACGTCACTGTTCAGTCGTTTTCGCATCCGCTCGATAATCTCATGCTCACAACTGATGTATCAGACGTTCTAGCTTGCAGACGTAACCCTTGACGTCCACTGTTGAACTGGGGCATGCCGTCACACCTGTGGTTACTATCTCACAACAAAGGTACAAGATTACTTGGCAGAGCGTAACCCTGACGTCACTATGTTGAGACGGTGCACCGTCCGTTATGTCTCACAACATGATGTGATATAAGTTTGACTTACTTGCAGACGGATAGTGTGTGATGACCCTTAGTTACGTACGCGAACTGTTGACGGTGCAGCACACGTCCGTTACTCTCTACAATAAATGTACAGACTGTACTCAGGAGTGTATGCAGACGTAACTTGACGTCACTGTGGCACGTGCCGACGTCGTATTCTCCAGCCTTGACGTGCGGCACTGTATAGACTGACTGCAAGTGACGTAAACCCTTGCGTCCGATTCGACGGTGCAACCGTCCGTTATTCTCACAACAGATGCTATGTTAGAACTTACTTGCAAGGCAACCTTTGCGTAACCCATTGATCGTCGATCACTGTTCGACAGGTATTGCACGAAAAACCAGTACCGTAATATTCTACACAACAGATGTATAACTATTAGACTTACAATTGCAGACGTCACCCTTGACGTCACTGTTGGACGTTGCACCGGCCGTTTCCACATCAACAGGTATTCAGACTTACTTTGCAGACGTAACCCTTGACGTCACTAAGTTGACGGTGCAAAACCGTCCGTTAATTGTATCTCACAACACTATCAGTATATAGCTCTTTCAGACTTGCACGACGTAGCCTACCCTTGACGTCACTACACATTTGCATTGACGGATGTCACTGCCGTCCGTTATTCAGACACGCAACAGATGGATATAGACTACTTGCAGACGAACCTTGACGCCTGTTGACTGTGCCGTCCGTGTTCTCACACCACTATCTGTACAGTACTTACTTGCAGACGTCACCTGTCGTCACGGTGCGTCACACAAGTCCGTTATTCTACACAACAGATGCTATACGACTTACTTGCAACGACGGATAACACCACCGTTGACGTCACTGTTGACGTGCACCGGTTGAGACATCGTTATTACCTCGTGCGACACGAGATGTACAGTAAGACTTACTTGCAGACGATAACACACACCCTTGCACACGTTCACCACTGGTGACTGGTAGCACCACTGGACACCACCGTCCGATACTTCTCGGGCACAACACTCTGATGATTAGTTCAATAGACATTACTTGCAGACGTAACCCTTGGACAGTCTCACTGTAGTCATGTTTTAAGTGTGCGTGTGATCGCACCCCTCGTCGTATCCGTTATGCTGCTAAGCAGAGAAGGACAGATGTAAAGTAGAGGCTTACGTCCTTTGCGACAGACGTAACCCTTGACGTCACTGTTGACGGTGCACCGTCCGTTATTCTCACAACAGATGTATAAGACTTACTTGCAGACGTAACCCTTGACGTCACTGTTGACGGTGCACCGTCCGTTATTCTCACAACAGATGTATAAGAGACTTACTTGCAGACGTAACCCTTGACCGTCACTGTTGACGGTGCACCGTCCGTTATTCTCACAACAAATGTATAAGACTTACTTGCAGACGTAACCCTTGACGTCACTGTTGACGGTGCACCGTCCGTTATTCTCACAACAGATGTATAAGACTTACTTGCAGACGTAACCCTTGACGTCACTGTTGACGGTGCACCGTCCGTTATTCTCACAACAAATGTACAAGACTTACTTGCAGACGTAACCCTTGACGTCCACTGTTGACGGTGCACCGTCCGTTATTCTCACAACAGATGTATAAGACTTACTTGCAGACGTAACCCTTGACGTCACTGTTGACGGTGCACCGTCCGTTATTCTCACAACAGAATGTATAAGACTTACTTGCAGACGTAACCCTTGACGTCACTGTTGACGGTGCACCGTCCGTTATTCTCACAACAGATGTATAAGACTTACTTGCAGACGTAACCCTTGACGTCACTGTTGACGGTGCACCGTCCGTTATTCTCACAAACAGATGTATAAGACTTACTTGCAGACGTAACCCTTGACGTCACTGTTGACGGTGCACCGTCCGTTATTCTCACAACAGATGTATAAGACTTACTTGCAGACGTAAACCCTTGACGTCACTGTTGACGGTGCACCGTCCGTTATTCTCACAACAGATGTATAAGACTTACTTGCAGACGTAACCCTTGACGTCACTGTTGACGGTGCACCGTCCGTTATTCTCACAATAAATGTATAAGACTTACTTGCAGGACCGTAACCCTTGACGTCACTGTTGACGGTGCACGTCCGTTATTCTCACAACAGAATGTATAAGACTTACTTGCAGACGTAACCCTTGACGTCACTGTTGACGGTGCACCGTCCGTTATTCTCACAACAGATGTATAAGACTTACTTGCAGACGTAACCCTTGACGTCACTGTTGACGGTGCACCGTCCGTTATTCTCACAACAGATGTATAAGACTTACTTGCAGACGTAACCCTTGACGTCACTGTTGACGGTGCACCGTCCGTTATTCTCACAACAGATGTATAAGACTTACTTGCAGACGTAAACCCTTGACGTCACTGTTTGACGGTGCACCGTCCGTTATTCTCACAACAGATGTATAAGACTTACTTGCAGACGTAACCCTTGACGTCACTGTTGACGGTGCACCGTCCGTTATTCTCACAACAGATGTATAAGACTTACTTGCAGACGTAACCCTTGACGTCACTGTTGACGGTGCACCGTCCGTTATTCTCACAACAGATGTATAAGACTTACTTGCAGACGTAACCCTTGACGTCACTGTTGACGGTGCACCGTCCGTTATTCTCACAACAGATGTATAAGACTTACTTGCAGACGTAACCCTTGACGTCACTGTTGACGGTGCCCGTCCGTTATTCTCACAACAAATGTATAAGACTTACTTGCAGACGTAACCCTTGACGTCACTATTGACGGTGCACCGTCCGTTATCTCACAACAGATGTATAAGACTTACTTGCAGACGTAACCCTTGACATCACTGTGACGGTGCACCGTCCGTTATTCTCACAACAGATGTATAAGACTTACTTGCAGACGTAACCCTTGACGTCACTGTTGGACGGTGCACCGTCCGCTTATTCTCACAACAGATGTAATACGACTTACTTGCAGACGTAACCCTTGACGTCACTGTTGACGGTGCACCGTCCGTTATTCTCACAACAGATGTATAAGACTTACTTGCAGACGTAACCCTTGACGTCACTGTTGACGGTGCACCGTCCGTTATTCTCACAACAGATGTATAAGACTTACTTGCAGACGTAACCCTTGACGTCACTGTTGACGGTGCACCGTCCGTTATTCTCACAACAGATGTATAAGACTTACTTGCAGACGTACCCTTGACGTCACTGTTGACGGTGCACCGTCCGTTATTCTCACAACAGATGTATAAGACTTACTTGCAGTAACTTAACCCTTTTGACGTCTACTGTATAGACTGGTGGCAACACGCCGTCTCGTACGTTATTCTCACAACAGATGTATAAGACTTACTTGCAGACGTAACCCTTGACGTCACTGTTGACTGGGTCAGCAATAAACCGTCGCGATATTCTCGCATCTAAACAGATGTATAAGACTTACTTGCAGACGTAACCCTTGACGTCACTGTTTGACGGTGCACCGTCCGTTATTCTCACACTAGATGTATAAGACTTACTTGCAGACGTAACCCTTGACGTCACTGTTGACGGTGCACCGTCCGTTATTCTCACAACAGATGTATAAGACTTACTTGCAGACGTAACCCTTGACGTCACTGTTGACGGTGCACCGTCCGTTATTCTCACAACAGAATGTATAAGACTTACTTGCAGACGTAACCCTTGACGTCACTGTTGACGGTGCACCGTCCGTTATTCTCACAACAGATGTATAAGACTTACTTGCAGACGTAACCCTTGACGTCACTGTTGACGGTGCACCGTCCGTTATTCTCACAACAAGATGTATAAGACTTACTTGCAGACGTAACCCTTGACGTCACTGTTGACGGTGCACCGTCCGTTATTCTCACAACAGATGTATAAGACTTACTTGCAGACGTAACCCTTGACGTCACTGTTGACGGTGCACCGTCCGTTAGTCTCACAATAAATGTATAAGACTTACTTGCAGACGTAACCCTTGACGTCACTGTTGACGGTTGCACCGTCCGTTATTCTCACAACAGATGTATAAGACTTACTTGCAGACGTAACCCTTGACGTCACTGTTGACGGTGCACCGTCCGTTATTCTCACAATACAGATGTATAAGACTTACTTGCAGACGTAACCCTTGACGTCACTGTTGACGGTGCACCGTCCGTTATTCTCACAACAGATGTATAAGACTTACTTGCAGACGTAACCCTTGACGTCACTGTTGACGGTGCACCGTCCGTTATTCTCACAACAGATGTATAAGACTTACTTGCAGACGTAACCCTTGACGTCACTGTTGACGGGTGCACCGTCCGTTATTCTCACAACAGATGTATAAGACTTACTTGCAGACGTAACCCTTGACGTCACTAGTTGACGGTGCAACCGTCCGTTATTCTCACAACAGATGTATAAGACTTACTTGCAGACGTAACCCTTGACGTCACTGTTGACGGTGCACCGTCCGTTATTCTCACAACAGATGTATAAGACTTACTTGCAGACAGTAACCCTTGACGTCACTGTTGACGGTGCACCGTCCGTTATTCTCACAACAGATGTATAAAGACTTACTTGCAGACGTAACCCTTGACGTCACTGTTGACGGTGCACCGTGCCGTTATTCTCACACAGATGTATAAGACTTACTTGCAGACGTAACCCTTGACGTCACTGTTGACGGTGCACCGTCCGTTATTCTCACAACAGATGTATAAGACTTAATTGCAGACGTAAGCCTTGACGTCACTGTTGACGGTGCACCGTCCGTTATTCTCACAACAGATGTATAAGACTTACTTGCAGACGTAACCCTTGACGTCACTGTTGACGGTGCACCGTCCGTTATTCTCACAACAGATGTATAAGACTTACTTGCAGACGTAACCCTTGACGTCACTGTTGACGGTGCACCGTCCGTTATTCTCACAACAGATGTATAAGACTTACTTGCAGACGTAACCCTTGACGTCACTGTTGACGGTGCACCGTCCGATATTCTCACAACAGATGTATATAAGACTTACTTACAGACGTAACCCTTGACGTCACTGTTGACGGTGCACCGTCTGTTATTCTCACAACAGATGTATAAGACTTACTTGCAGACGTAACCCTTGACGTCACTGTTGACGGTGCACCGTCCGTTATTCTCACAACAGATGTAGTAAAGACTTACTTGCAGACGTAACCCTTGACGTCACTGTTGACGGTGCACCGTCCGTTATTCTCACAATAAATGTATAAGACTTACTTCAGACGTAACCCTTGACGTCACTGTTGACGGTGCACCGTCCGTTATTCTCACAACAGATGTATAAGACTTACTTGCAGACGTAACCCTTGACGTCACTGTTGACGGTGCGACCGTCCCGTTATTCTCACAATAAATGTATAAGACTTACTTGCAGACGTAACCCTTGACGTCACTGTTGACGGTGCACCGTCCGTTATTCTCACAACAGATGTATAAGACTTACTTACAGACGTAACCCTTGACGTCACTGTTGACGGTGCACCGTCCGTTGTTCTCACAATAAATGTATAAGACTTACTTGCAGACGTAACCCTTGACGTCACTGTTGACGGTGCACCGTCCGTTATTCTCACAACAGATGTATAAGACTTACTTGCAGACGTAACCCTTGACGTCACTGTTGACGGTGCACCGTCCGTTATTCTCACAACAGATGTATAAGACTTACTTGCAGACGTAACCCTTGACGTCACTGTTGACGGTACACCGAACGTTATTCTCACAACAGATGTATAAGACTTACTTGCAGACGTAACCCTTGACGTCACTGTTGACGGTGCACCGTCCGTTATTCTCACAACAGATGTATAAGACTTAATTGCAGACGTAACCCTTGACGTCACTGTTGACGGTGCACCGTCCGTTATTCTCACAACAGATGTATAAGACTTACTTGCAGACGTAACCCTTGACGTCACTGTTGACGGTGCACCGTCCGTTATTCTCACAACAGATGTATACGACTTACTTGCAGACGTAACCCTTGACGTCACTGTTGACGGTGCACCGTCCGTTATTCTCACAACAGATGTATAAGACTTACTTGCAGACGTAACCCTTGACGTCACTGTTGACGGTGCACCGTCCGTTATTCTCACAACAGATGTATAAGACTTAATTGCAGACGTAACCCTTGACGTCACTGTTGACGGTGCACCGTCCGTTATTCTCACAACAGATGTATAAGACTTACTTGCAGACGTAACCCTTGACGTCACTGTTGACGGTGCACCGTCCGTTATTCTCACAACAGATGTATAAGACTTACTTGCAGACGTAACCCTTGACGTCACTGTTGACGGTGCACCGTCCGTTATTCTCACAGGGGTTGGGTGTACAGGGGTCCAGGGGTCGAATCTGGCAACTCTTGCCGGCGTAGCCAATCGGACACAAGCAGTATACCGAGGGCGTGGCCAGTGGGCGGTGCACGCAAGTTCCGCCGTTTAAACATACAATGTGTGTAGAGCAAGGGTCGCTGGCTGTCTCACACAATCTCCCGGACACGCCCATGGGACACACACAAACAGGCATTCCTGTTGTATTAGAGAGAAACAAACGTGTTTTGCTTTATTTCTCAGTCTAAATGGTACCAAACTATATCTTCTTCCTCTTTCTCTTCCTCTCTTCCTCATTCTTCTTTTTATTCTACTTCTTCTTGCTCTTCTTCTTCATCTCTTTCCTCTTCTTCTTCCTTTCATCTCATGACAAGACATTAGGGCTCAACCAGTGGCGTTCCCATGTCCTAACGTTAAGGGGTGCCATGCCCACTTTTAAAACGGCGCCATGACACATAGAACACCTCTCCCAGGAAGATTTTTATGGTACAAATGAACTTCAAAAATATAACAAACCCCCACCCCCTTTAGTGCCCACCCTAGTTACTCCATTGTCCTTAACCAACCCATGCCAACCCCTTTGTGGACTTGTAAGTGATGGGTTGGGTGTTGTAGCCACAAGTATCAACGGATGCGACAACCTGTCTCGTGCCAACCCTCATTGGTCCTACAGTGTTACTATTCTCTGATCTCCTTATGAGCCCTGGTAACACACGGGCGATCAGACTATACGCTTGTTGTTTATCATGGTCAGTTGCCTTGACTATACACCGGGGCGATCAGACTATACGCTTGTTGTTTATCATGGTCAGTTGCCTTGACTACACACCGGGGCGATCAGACTATACGCTTGTTGTTTATCATCGTCAGTTGCCTTGACTACACACCGGGGCGATCAGACTATACGCTTGTTGTTTATCATGGTCAGTTGCCTTGACTATACACCGGGGCGATCAGACTATACGCTTGTTGTTTATCGTGGTCAGTTGTCTTGACAACAGACCCCGGGAGATCATGATTCTCCTCATCGCTCGATCTCCGACAGAATGATCAACTCGAATGCTGCCATTTCCCCATCTTATAATGAATGATTAGCACAATTTTTTTTGGTCAGTCTTTCTCTGTCTTTTGCAAAACTGTTCACTTACAGTAATACTTTCCCATTTCTCTTTTCTCATAACGTGCTCAAAAACCTGTCGGTATCTCTCTTTGATGTGTGTGATAAGTTGTTAAAAAAAAAGTCGCTTAAAAGTCGACAGGGTCGACTTCATTGCACCGGGTTATTAATCCCATATGGCTCAGTCTCTTTCCGCAACACGGAAAGCGTCGCTCAAAGCACGAACTCCGTAGCTCTAGCGACGACCCACAGGAGTCTCTGAAAAATTTCACTCGTGAACCGAAGGACGCGGCCCGGAATTGAACCCATAACCTTCGGAGCCCGGGTCAAATGGCTTGACCACTCCGCCACGAAGACTCACAGAGTGTGATAAGTTGTGTTTATGTCTTGGCCTCTTTCTAAACATTTAGATTATTTATTTAGAATGTGCAGGGCATTTCCATCATTCGTCTACAAAACCACAATTCTGTACCATCAATGAATGTTCGTTTGTTTGTTTGTGTGTTTGTTTGTGTGCTAATCATCCAGGACTGACGGTCAAATGGTGACACCAGTTCTGTGTGACATGCAAGCATGCGTTTTCTAACTTCATTATCAGCAGCAACTGGAGCACTCACTACGACCATGGGAGATATTTACAAGAATGTCTATGAACGACTACCTGTTGAAGACACAACAGATCAAACGGTATACTAAAAAACGCCTGAGGTCGGATTTAAGCGTGGGTGCAGTAAGCAGGGGTGTATAGTTGGAAGAATGTGCCGTTATTCTAACAATGAATCATCATCATCATCATCATCATCATCATCATCATCATCTTCCACTTCTGCCGTCAAGCGTCGTGGGAAGGAATAATTTGCTTTCCAGCACCCGGTGGGTGGCACTGGATAGTGTCATTCCGTGTGGTTGTACGTCTCTGATGTCTTCAATCCATTTTCTTCTTGACATGGCCAAACCACTTGATCTTCTGTCTTTCAATCAATATGGCACATGGTGTTGATCCCACAGTCTGTCTGATAATAGCATTTCTCACTCGGTCTCGGATTGTTAAGTTGGCAGCTCTCCTCAGGGATCTCATTTCGCAGGTGTTGATTTTGCGAAGGTTAATTTGGATAAAGTCCAGGGTTGAGATTTGTAGCATTGGGTTGGTGTGAATATGCTGTTTATTATCTGTCGTTTTGCGGGCATGGGTATATTTGGATGTTTCAGTAAGGGTGATAGTTGATATGTAAGTGCACTAGCTTTTTGACATCTGATTTTAATTTCTCTGTCTAATCTGCCATCTTCTGTGATCATACTTCCAAGATATTTGAATTCTTTAACTTGTTTCAGAGTTGTGTTATTTATCTGTATACTTAGTGGGCCAGGCGATCTGCTAACTTGCATTACTTCGGTTTTGGCTGTGTTTGTATATATTGTATCGGCAATGAAAAAGAAAAAAAAACAATGAATGAATCACCAAAAACAAACAGAGTGTTACTGGAAAGATCAGCCACCAACCCGTGCGACATTTACTGAGGGAGACGAACTATCTATGAGTCTGACCGGAGAGCTGTAGTGTGGATTCTTAAAGATAGGACTCAGTCTAAACTGGTGCATGGTCCTGGAGTTCGAGTATAACCCCATCCAAACCTGTAAACCCCCCCCCCCCTTTTTTTTCCCCGCTGGGTATGGGGTTGGAGTCTGGACACAATATAATATCCCAGTTGCCAGCCAGTCCAAGTGTGAAGTGGTTCATCAACATCATCATCATCATCGTCATCATCATCATCATCATCATCATCATCATCATCATCATCATCATCATCATCATCTTCCACTTCTGCCGTCAAGCGTCGTGGGGAGGAATAATTTGCGTTCCAGCGCCCGGTGGGCGGCACTGGATAGTGTCATTCCGTGTGGTTGTACAATGTCTCTGATGTTCATCAACACCTGGTTATATTCTAATATGTGTTTCCGCAGATGTGACGTGCCAACGCCAGTCTGGCACTGAGCTTGGGGATTGGAAGGAGACATCTGCCACACAGGTCCCGGGGGGGGGGGGGGGGGGGGGGGATTGTTAGTTGGTACCGAGTCAGGAGAAAAGTCTACACAAACCCCACTTCTATATACACAAACCCCACTTCTATACACACAAACCCCACTTCTATACACACAAACCCCACTTCTATACACACAAACCTCACATCTATACACACAAACCCCACATCTATACACACAAACCCCACTTCTATACACACAAACCCCACTTCTATACACACAAACCCCACATCTATACACACAAACCCCACATCTATACACACAAACCAAACTCTGTGGAAATATACTGAGCTATATGAGATCACACCCAGTGCAATGAAAACGATCCTCGTGGCTGTACACCATTGCATAACACAGTAAATTGGGCACGTGTCACGGGATATTGTGAGTTAATGATTCCCTGTCACGGGACACTGTGAGTTAATGATTCCCTGTCACGGGATACTGTGAGTTAATGATTCCCTGTCACGGGATACTGTGAGTTAATGATTCCCTGTCACGGGACACTGTGAGTTAATGATTCCCTGTCACGGGATACTGTGAGTTAATGATTCCCTGTCACGGGATACTGTGAGTTAATGATTCCCTGTCACGGGATACTGTGAGTTAATGATTCCCTGTCACGGGATACTGTGAGTTAATGATTCCCTGTCACGGGATACTGTGAGTTAATGATTCCCTGTCACGGGATACTGTGAGTTAATGATTCCCTGTCACGGGATACTGTGAGTTAATGATTCCCTGTCACGGGATACTGTGAGTTAATGATTCCCTGTCACGGGATACTGTGAGTTAATGATTCCCTGTCACGGGATACTGTGAGTTAATGATTCCCTGTCACGGGATACTGTGAGTTAATGATTCCCTGTCACGGGATACTGTGAGTTACTGATTCCCTGTCACGGGACACTGTGAGTTAATGATTCCCTGTCACGGGATACTGTGAGTTAATGATTCCCTGTCACGGGATACTGTGAGTTAATGATTCCCTGTCACGGGATACTGTGAGTTAATGATTCCCTGTCACGGGATACTGTGAGTTAATGATTCCCTGTCACGGGATACTGTGAGTTAATGATTCCCTGTCACGGGACACTGTGAGTTAATGATTCCCTGTCACGGGATACTGCGAGTTAATGATTCCCTGTCACGGGATACTGTGAGTTAATGATTCCCTGTCACGGGATACTGTGAGTTAATGATTCCCTGTCACGGGATACTGTGAGTTAATGATCCCTGTCACGGGATACTGTGAGTTAATGATTCCCCTGTCACGGGATACTGTGAGTTAATGATTCCCTGTCACGGGATACTGTGAGTTAATGATTCCCTGTCACGGGATACTGTGAGTTAATGATTCCCTGTCACGGGATACTGTGAGTTAATGATTCCCTGTCACGGGATACTGTGAGTTAATGATTCCCTGTCACGGATACTGTGAGTTAATGATTCCCTGTCACGGGATACTGTGAGTTAATGATTCCCTGTCACGGGATACTGTGAGTTAATGATTCCCTGTCACGGGATACTGTGAGTTAATGATTCCCTGTCACGGGGTACTGTGAGTTAATGATGCCCTGTCACGGGATACTGTGAGTTAATGATTCCTGTCACGGGGTACTGTGTTCAGGAAACTTCAGGGACAGGTGTTCGCAGAGGTCATTGCCTGACGATCTGATCGGACGGACACGGGAAACTGGGAGATCGCGTTGTGAAGAAACGAACGAAGACGGCGATCAAAGGATTCGGACGCTTTGAAGTACTAGCGTAGGGGAACACAGGGAAACCGCAGAAGAACGGAAGACGAAGAACGGAGGACGAGAAGGAACGAGCAATTAACAATACGTGAATTCACAGACGTTTGATGTGCGGACTTAAGGCAAATTTGATTGTAGATCAAACAAACAACGAAGGATTTGACACTGAGTATAAATGAGTGGAAAACGGGTTTTGAAGCAGTGTGTGTTCCAAAACTGGGCCGAGATATTTATGTATCCTGAAATAGTAAAGAAATCATCCCTTGCAATGGGATAGAAGGGCTTATATGCTGATAGATTTCAATGCTGGGATTTACATTAATTCTATATATAAGGTAAAACTAACCTTAGAGTAATAGTTAGCGTAGGGAAATATGTGTTTGTGCTTAGGGTTACCATTGCTTTCTATGAGTGAATAGTTTAGACTTTAATGAATTCTGCTGTCTTATGTCAGAGTATTCTTTCGGAAGCTTTTCATTACGGCTGGAGAAAGACACACACATAAACAGTAATATGAAGCAGACTTAAATCACCTGATTTAATATTTTTTACCCAGGTTCCAATACACCTCCTGACATATCAAAGAAGATAGAACAGTGCGTCTCTTGTACAGAGAAAGCAGTGTTGATAATTAAGGAAAGAACGTTTCACTTTAATCAGGCACTTCACGGGGGCAGAGAAAGTTTAGAAAATAATGAAAATAACGATCATTATAAAAAGGCAGGATGACCCAGAACGAAAAATAATGACACTGTAAATTAATATAAAGACACAAATGAATCATTCATGAAGAGTTGCCATGCATACAAAAGGTGTTCATAAAAGAACGGAATACCGTGTGTAGAACGTTTGCAGGACCAATAGACAGTGCTAGACATTAGCTATGTGTTTTCCATGGTGGATTTATTAATTAACGAATAATCAAATAAAACCCGATCTAAGCATAAGACTTACCGTGATCACATTACTTTACGGTGATACAGTTTTACAGTTTTTCCCAATACGGATTTACCTCCAGACGCAAGCAGATCAGAGCATCCAGGGTGAGAACGTTCTAATTATATGTGTGACGTCTTGTTGCATGGCCGTAGGAAGCAGGAGAAAGTATACGGCACATACGACTTACAGAGTCCGATCTTGCACATACATTAGCAAACACTACCAACTACATATACACATTCAATACATACAACTGACATAGTTTTCAACAATAAACATGTTATTAATTGTTGGAGGAAACTGTTGTCAGGGTATGTTATGAAGGATTGCGAGAGAGAGAGAGAGAGAGAGAGAGAGAGAGAGAGAGAGAGAGAGAGAGAGAGAGAGAGAGAGAGAGAGAGAGAGAGAGAGAGAGAGAGAGTATGGAAGACAGAAGGGAGGAGTGTAGACAAAAGTCATTCAATAGTTCCAATAGTAGAAGGATATTAAAAGTGTGCTTGTCGAGTCCACTTTCCTCCAGGGACGACAAGTGACAGCACGTAAAAGTTATAAATTACATTTAACAAGTGGGACGCAGAGGTGTTTCCAAGGCATCAGGGCCAGGTTCTATACTGGCCAAGGCCTACTAACACGTCATAGTCGTGCGTCCTGGGCAACAGGTCTCTTCGGGGTCCTGGCTAACGTAGTAGGATCGCTGATTCTTCCGAAGTCGGAGAGTATCTGCCTGCGATGAACAACCAGTCCGCACACCAATAAGCCAGACATGGGACAACGGATACTCACGCAAATCTCAGTCCGGTATGTATGACATCACACTGATGTTGGACAACAGGATGTCTTCATCCGACATACACGGTGGAGTTCACAGCCAGCGACCGCAAGCAAGCACATTTAATAAGTACGTAAAAGTTATATATTACATTTAACAAGTACGTAAAGGTTATACATTACATTTCACAAGTACGTAAAAGTTATAAATTACACTTAACAGGAAAAGAAGAAGTTACCTCTAGATATGACACAGCTACCACCGTTGGCGCAGAAGTTGCGTGAGCAGGCAGTGATCATATTCGTTTCTGCCACCTCACATCTGTCCCCCAACCATCCCATCTGACATCTGCAGCGACCAGCATCTTGTCCCCTGTCCAGACAGACTCCACCGTTGTGACACTCAACCCCGTCACAGGCTGAATGTCTGCTCGCATGCTCACACCGCATCCCCTCGAAGCCCGCCCTGCAGGCACACCGCGGCAGAGACATCCCTCCATGCGATGTCAGCATGCCCGGAATGCAAACACCGCCATTCAAACACGGAACTAGGTCACAGGCTAGCGGGGTCTCACAAAAGCGACCCATAAACCTGGTCAGACATGCGCAGTAATGCTGGCCTCTCGTGTCCCTTTCGCAGGTACCTCCGTTTATACAACTCAAACCCGAACAGTCTAAAGTTGTTTCACAAAAATCCCCTGTGTATCCGTAGGGACACGAACATGCTACATTTTGCTGATCTGAATTAGCCTGTAGTGGAGACTGTCCCCTCTTTAGCAAACATTCGCCGTTATTACGACAAGGACGAACTGTACAGGATACCTGTTCGCATCGAGGTCCCGTGTACCCAACTGGACAACGACATCGGGCGCTAGTTTCTGTAGTAGAGTTCTCGCTGAAGCAAGTGCCGTTATTCAGGCAGGAGTGACCTTGACATGCATCTGCCCTATCGCAGGTTCTTCCCGTGTAGCCTTCAGGGCATGTGCACCTGTAGGCAGGCGATGCTGAACCTCCAGGTGAAGGGGATGATGTCACGGATGTGCATACCCCATTATTGAAGCAAGGATTTGAAGAACATGGATCGTTAACTCCACAATCATTTGCTGAAGTGGTAGGACAAGGACATACGAATGTATTCAATGCTGGTATAGGAAGACAGATTCTTCCAGGCGGACACGCAGCTTTACTCGCAGCACACGGATCCTCAGTTTGACAGTTGGCACCTAAGTACCCCGGATTACAAACGCATAAATAGTTCCTGCCTTCAGAGCTGCACGGGCGCGCTTTTGTACACGCCTGACACACCCCGTGTTGACCACATGGGCGGGTAGTGTTCAGAGCTTGTCCAGGGCAGTTTGTACTGTTCAAACACACATTTGAAGTCAAGGGGACACACGGGTTTCTGATTTCACAGAAATCTCCAATGAATTCATCTGGACACACGCAAACTGTAGAGTTGCTTGAGGAGTAGCAAGATCCGCCATTTTGACAACGCCGAGAAC
This sequence comes from Cepaea nemoralis, assembly GCA_014155875.1. Classification (NCBI taxonomy): domain Eukaryota; kingdom Metazoa; phylum Mollusca; class Gastropoda; order Stylommatophora; family Helicidae; genus Cepaea; species Cepaea nemoralis. Next base: position 283,268 of record JACEFZ010028408.1, on the reverse strand, counting down.
TGCAAGTATCCAGCGTCAGAGCCTCACATCTTTTCCCCGTGTATCCCGCGGGACATGCACAGAAGAAAGAACTGCCAGATTGGAAACATGATCCCAAATTCAAACAGGGGTCGCTGCTGCAGTGATCTTGCACTCTAATTTCACAGAGTGGACCCGTTAGTCCCTGTGGACAAACACATACATAAGAAGACAATGACTCATAGCATGAGCCGCCATTCTGACATGGATTTGAAGTGCAAGGCGTCAAGTCTTGGCAGTTTGTGCCAGAAAACCCTGGGTTGCATCGACAAAAGTATGAGGTCCTGTCAGGGATACAGGTCCCACCGTGCGTACAAGGACTGCTACTGCAGGCAACATTCACATCGCAAGTGTTTCCCCTAAATTCTTGAGGACATATGCAAATAAATTCACTTCCACTTTGTCTGCACGTGCCGCCGTTTAAACACAGATTGGTGGCGCAACGATCTTTGATTTCACAACGAGATCCCAAATACCCTACAGCACAAACGCAGGAATAATTGCTGGCTTTATTAAAACAAGTCCCAGCATGCAGACACGGACTAGAAAAACACGGATTGGGAAATTGACAAAGATTCCCCGTGTAATTAATATGGCACTCGCAGATAAACCCATCGCTGTTTGACTGAGGCGCACAATGTCCATGTTCTCCACACGGATTTGTTGCGCAAGGGTTGAAACTTTCGCAGTTTTTCCCCGTGTAGGGGCCGACACACTGACAAACATAATCTCCGCTGTTGCCGTGGAAACATTTGGCGTTATTCATGCAAGGATTGCTGTCACATGATGAGGCTGTCTCACATCGCTGACCGGAAAACCCCACAGAACACTCGCAGGTGTAGGAGCTTCGACCTGTAGCTCTGCAAGTTCCACCGTTTGAACACATTCCAGGAACACATAGTTCTTGCAGACACCTATCGCCTGTGAAACCCGTGGGGCACGAACACAAGAAGTTGACAAACGGTAGTTTCTGCGTGCACAGTCCGCCATTAGCACAGCCGTGGGATCTGCAATCTGTGAAAGCTGGAAAAGTCCAGGGAGACAACACGATTTTAGGCAGCTTCCAGAAAATTCACAACATTTAACAACCTATGAACGTAAGCAAGCAGGTAGGTATGGAAGTAAGTAAGCAAGCAAGTATGTGATTAATGTATAAGTATATTAACATGTAAATAAGTAAGCAAGTATGTAATTAAGTGTATAATTAAGTGTGTAAGTACATACATTTGTGTGTAAATAAGTAAAGAAGCAAGTAGTAAGTAAGCAAGTAAGTTAATATGTAAGTAAGCATGTAAATAAATAAGCTAGCAGGCAAACAAGTAAATACATATGTAAGTGTATATGTAATTAAGTAAGCAAATAAGCAATCCGGTGCTTCTGATTAGTGGCATTGAACGCATTTCACAATTCCCCGACATGACGAGTACGTTTTCAGACCGCCTTGCGTTGATTTATATGGTATGAGCATCTGTCGTTCAGGACGCAAGGACAGATTCACTCATTATTCAGTAGCATGTCCTTTGCAGAACGTTGCTCCTGTAACAACCTTCGGGAAAACTCTCGATCATAAGCAAGATGTCCCGCGTCCGATACACCCATCTGGAGATCATCCGCCACATCCTGTACCCATCTTCTCTTTGGCCTTCCTCTTCCTCTCTTCCCAGGCATATACCTCTCCATTATTGCTCTCTCCAAACTGTCGTGACGTTTCAAGTGACAAAAATATGTCAATTCTTTTTTGTTTTATCATCTTTAATAGCCAACCTTCTTCAATATTCAGTTCTTGAAGTATGGATGCATTTGTTCTGTCCTTTATCTAAGATATTCTTAGATCTCATGACAGATTACTGAACGTAAAACTAGCCTAGTAACTCACAAACAGTCAAACAATGTTGGGGCTGACCGCGACCTCTTGTAAAGGACATGCAACTAATCTGAAGCCAGTCAGTCAATCAGTCAGTAATACAGTAGGTAAGTCAGTCAGTCAGTCAGTCAGTCAGTCAGTCAGTAGTTCAGTCAGTCAGTCAGTCAGTCAGTCAGCCAGCCAGTCAGTCAGTAGTTCAGTCAGTCAGTCAGTAGTTCAATCAGTCAGTCAGGCCCCCTCTGTAGGCCTTGATGTGTATTGGGTATACGGTGCCAGCCCTAGGTTGCGGAGACCAGCCGGCCCTGGTGAGTGTATTCTGTCGCTATCACCCCGGTCGTCATGACTACCCACGACATTTCCACGTCCGCATGTTAAGGCTGGGTTCACCGGAAAGGCCAAGTCCGATTGTAAAATCCCCTGGCTTCGAACTCATGACCATCGGCCGTGCAGGCCAGCGTCCATCCACACCGCGCACCCCCCCCACCCCCCCACCCCCCCCATCTATGAACCAGGAGAGGAAACACTGCCAAGTACTGTACATGGCTGGTTGTTTCAATTAACGTTATAGGTCAAGTCATTCATTGGTTCAATTAACGTTATAGGTCAAGTCATTCATTGGTTCAATTAACGTTATAGGTCAAGTCATTCATTGGTTCAATTAACGTTATAGGTCAAGTCATTCATTGGTTCAGTTAACGTTATAGGTCAAGTCATTCATTGGTTCAATTAACGTTATAGGTCAAGTCATTCATTGGTTCAATTAGCGTTATAGGTCAAGTCATTCATTGGTTCAATTAACGTTATAGGTCAAGTCATTCATTGGTTCAATTAACGTTATAGGTCAAGTCATTCATTGGTTCAATTAACGTTATAGGTCAAGTCATTCATTGGTTCAATTAGCGTTATAGGTCAAGTCATTCATTGGTTCAATTAGCGTTATAGGTCAAGTCATTCATTGGTTCAATTAACGTTATAGGTCAAGTCATTCATTAGTTCAATTAGCGTTATAGGTCAAGTCATTCATTGGTTCAATTAACGTTATAGGTCAAGTCATTCATTGGTTCAATTAGCGTTATAGGTCAAGTCATTCATTGGTTCAATTAGCGTTATAGGTCAAGTCATTCATTGGTTCAATTAGCGTTATAGGTCAAGTCATTCATTGGTTCAATTAGCGTTATAGGTCAAGTCATTCATTGGTTCAATTAGCGTTATAGGTCAAGTCATTCATTGGTTCAATTAGCGTTATAGGTCAAGTCATTCATTGGTTCAATTAGCGTTATAGGTCAAGTCATTCATTGGTTCAATTAGCGTTATAGGTCAAGTCATTCATTGGTTCAATTAACGTTATAGGTCAAGTCATTCATTGGTTCAATTAGCGTTATAGGTCAAGTCATTCATTGGTTCAATTAACGTTATAGGTCAAGTCATTCATTGGTTCAATTAACGTTATAGGTCAAGTCATTCATTGGTTCAATTAGCGTTATAGGTCAAGTCATTCATTGGTTCAATTAGCGTTATAGGTCAAGTCATTCATTGGTTCAATTAGCGTTATAGGTCAAGTCATTCATTGGTTCAATTAGCGTTATAGGTCAAGTCATTCATTGGTTCAATTAGCGTTATAGGTCAAGTCATTCATTGGTTCAATTAACGTTATAGGTCAAGTCATTCATTGGTTCAATTAACGTTAAAAGTCAAGTCATTCATTGGTTCAATTAGCGTTATAGGTCAAGTCATTCATTGGTTCAATTAACGTTATAGGTCAAGTCATTCATTGGTTCAATTAGCGTTATAGGTCAAGTCATTCATTGGTTCAATTAACGTTATAGGTCAAGTCATTCATTGGTTCAATTAACGTTATAGGTCAAGTCATTCATTGGTTCAATTAACGTTATAGGTCAAGTCATTCATTGGTTCAATTAGCGTTATAGGTCAAGTCATTCATTGGTTCAATTAGCGTTATAGGTCAAGTCATTCATTGGTTCAATTAACGTTATAGGTCAAGTCATTCATTGGTTCAATTAAAGTTATAGGTCAAGTCATTCATTGGTTCAATTAGCGTTATGTTATAGGTCAAGTCATTCATTGGTTCAGTTAGCGTCATACATCAAGTCATTCATTGGCGCGACGAGTACTACCGCCGAAACATCTAGTGTTCCACCTTCACATAATCTAGGACACTGCATGATGGGGTGAAATGTTCCCTCCCAGAATTCCCGTAACATTGTGAAAATTATCTGATACTCATCTTATGAGCCGGGGTCGACCCCTGACCTATGCTGGTCAGAAAAAAATTAACTCTGCTTCATACAGTCTACCTGTCCTTCCTGGAGGACGCAGACGGGTAGACAGACAGACGGGCAGACACATTGACTGTCGGAGAGGTTGCGTTTACCTGTTTCACACAGTCTACCTGTCCTTCCTGGGGGACACAGACAGGTAAAGTTTTGAACCAGATCCACACAGGTAGACCCCGCAGAGCAGGGCGTGCCGGAACAGGAATCCACACCTGAGGATGTGTACAGTATGTATATTTGTGTTTCTGTGTGTGCGTGCGCGTGTGTGTGTATACATGTGTACAGTGTGTATAGTTGTGTTTCTATATGTGTGTGTACATGTGTGCAGTGTGTATAGTTATGTTTCTGTATGTGTGTACATGTGTACAGTGTGTATAGTTGTGTTTCTGTATGTGTGTGTGTACATGTGTGCAGTGTGTATAGTTATGTTTCTGTATGTGTGTAGATGTGTGCAGTGTGTATAGTTATGTTTCTATATGTGTGTGTACATGCTTGCAGTGTGTATCGTTGTCTTTCTGTAAGTGTGTGTGTACATGTATACATTGTGTACAGTTGTGTTTCTCTATGTGTGTGCACATGTATACATTGTGTATTGTTTTGTTTCTGCACATGTGTGTACATGTATCCATTTCGTATAGTTGTATTTCTTTATGTGTGTGTATACATGTTTTCAGTGTGTATAGTTGCGTTTCTGTATGTATGTGTACATGTGTGCAGTGTGTATATTTGTGTTTCTGTGTGTGTGTGTGTGTGTGTGTGTGTGTGTGTGTGTGTGTGTGTGTGTGTGTGTGTGTGCAGTGTGTACTTTTTTATTTCTGCACGTGTGTGTATATGTATACATCGTGTATAGTTGTGTTTCTGTATGTGTGTACATGCTTGTAGTGTGTATAGTTGTGATTCTGTCTGTGTGTATGCATGTCTATATATGGTCTAAGTTAATTAATGATTAGGCGAATGGATTCGCGTATGTATTTAGGTATGCACGTAGGTATGCAATCATCATCATCATCAAATGCCCTGCCAGATGGCGTAGACGTTTATGTCTCTCCACAGATCTCTTTCTTTTGTGTTCTGGATCAAGTCAGCTGATGATATTTATCCATGCCACTGTCGCAGTCCACCCATCATCACTTCTTTTGGTTTGCGTCTGCTTCTTTTCCCACTGATCTTTCCATTTGTCACGATATTACGATATTCTCCAATGCCTCTCTTCTCATCAAATGACCAAAGAAACATGTTTGTCTCTGTCTTATTGTTCTTCTTCTTCTTCGTTCATCCGGAGTTTTTTTTTTTTCCGGATGTGATTGCGTTGTGCCTGTTTACAGCAGAGCTGCGTTCTTGCGCCGTTAGGCCGACACATCCGACTTCTGCGGGCATTTGTTGACCGGGTTAATCTTCCCGGGGGTTTCTTAGGACGTTTGACTCTCATTGTTGTGGTGTTATCCCCCATCCCAGCTGGTCCATATAGAACAGCCAAAGATCCTGGTCAGCCCTCAAGGGAAGGCAGGGGCAGACCATGGGCATTCCCCGCCATCCAAGGAGGCTTCCATACTTGCAGAGCCGATACATAGCGCTCTGGTACTGGGCTCACCCAAGGAATCGTCACGTCCTGCACATGGCTGCTTAGCCTCACTTCCGTATATTGGGCCTTCCGTTCACCATAGGCTGTTCTTCTGGAAACCAGAAGTATGCAGTCTGCAGATGACATCCACACAGTGAGCTTTCGATTCGGACTTTCCATGTAATGGATTTGCTATCCAAGCAATATTCCATTTCATGCCACTAGGACACTTTTCCACCTTTTATGAAGCCCACACAATGGGCTTTTGATTCGGACTTTCCACGTAATGGATTTGCTATCCAAGCAATATTCCATTTCGTGCCACTAGAACACTTTTCCACCTTTTATGAAGCCCACACAGCAAGCTTTCGATTTGGACTTTCCACATAATGGATTTGCTATCCAAGCAATATTCCATTTCATGCCTCTGGGTCTTCATGCACCTTTAAATGTCAACCTGTATGCAGTTAAAGTAAGCTGCGGTCAACTTGAGCTTGTTGATATCTCCATAGAGCTTGTCCTCAAATGAAGCAGGTGTGGGCCAAACTATCTTTCTCTGTTCTGCATACGTTGGGCACTCCTGCAGCAAATGTTTTGCTGTCATTTTTCCAGTTCTACAATTACATTCATCGGTATCTCCTATCTTTAGTTTATTGAACAAGTGGTATTTCAGCCTGTTATGTCCTGTGCGCAGTCTGAAGATTGCTACTTGTTCTCTTCGGTCGAGTTTGTAATATGCATCATCCTTCTGATGGCCTGGATGCTCTGATTCCCATTTGGTTCTATAAGTGCTTTTTATCACCCTCTTTGCCTCATTATAGGTTATGTCTATGTCAGGCTGTGGTAGTCGTCCGCCCTCTTTTGCCAGTCTGTCAGCCTCTTCGTTTCCAGGTATACTGCAATGTGATGGGATCCACTGTATTACAACTTTTTTGGATTTCTGGCATAGACCATGGAGTGCTGCTCTTAGGTCAGTTAGTTCTGTGCTGTTATTGCTCTTCAGTATTGAGACAACTGACTTTGCATCTGTGAAGATAGCTATTTGCTTCTCTTTATTTTCCTCCATCAGGAGCATTTCTGCTGCAGTTTTCAAAGCCTCTACCTCCGCTTTGAAGTTACTTGAAAATTTTCCAGTTGCCATTGAATATGTTTTTTTCACTCCATTTTTTAAATTTAGGAGAATTCCTCCTCCTCCATTCTCTATTGAATTTTTGGCTGATCCATCTGTATATGCATGGGTCCAATTGCTGCTTGGGTAATGTTCATTTATATAGTTTAGGGTTATTTCTCTTCTTTCGGTTTCATGCTGAGTGTTCTTTTTCTCAATACCAGGAATGTTTTCTATCATCTCAGGCAGTTGCTGCTGTCTCCAAGCTGGGAACTTGTGTGCATTGTGTATGGGCTTGACTGTTGATATGTTAAGTATAGGATCTGCCCTAATCCTTCGTTTTGCAGTTTCTACAAAGTTGCTACGCTTCAGTCTTCCCTTTCCAAAACCATTAAATCTGTTGTACATAGGGTGGTCTGTCAATCTTCTAAATTTTTCTGCTTGTTGCTGGGCTCTGCTATCTCTTATATCCTGCAGTCCTCTAGCGCTAATAAGGCTTGCTGTATTCTGCTGTTAGCTGTACTAATATATTCTTCAGATGTCCATATGGCTAGGTCATCTGCAAAGGAGGATGTGTGTACTCTGGCTGGAAAATTTTCTGTGATGTCATTTATGTATGCTAGGAATAATGTTGGTGAAAGAACTCCTCCTTGGGGGACACCTTGCTCCAGCAGCATCATTTTGCTTGTTTGTCCTTGTACTTTTGTCCTGGCAGTTCTGTTCTCAAGGTAGTGGCTGATCCATTTATACATTTTTCCACAAACATGCATGTTTTGCAGTTTTACTTTCAGTCCTTCCTTCCATACTTTATCAAATGCTTTTTCTAAATCTATCCAGACTGCTAGTGTGTGCTTTTTCTCTTGGAAGGCATCCTCTATTTCCTGAGCTATATAGGTTATTTGATCTTCAGTGGATCTGTACTTTCTGAATCCTGCTTGGTGTGGTGTTAAGAGTTTGTTTTCTTCCAGATGCCATATTAGCCTGCCATTGATAATGCGTTCCATTAATTTTCCTACACAGCTAAGTAGACTGATAGGTCGATAGCCATTTGGTTCTTCCAGGTCTTTTCCTTTCTTTGGGACTGGTATTAGTATAGCTTCCTTCCATGCCTGTGGGACTATTCCTCTCTTCCAGCTGTTATTTAGGACTGCTAGTAGTTTCTTTTTTGCCTTGTTGCCTAGTCCTATTAGCATTTCATTTGTGATTCCATCCTTTCCTGGTGATTTCTTCTTTTTTAGGGTATTCATTGCCTGTTCCATTTCATCCATTGTTAGATTTGCCATCATATATTCTGCTGCTGTCTCTGTATTTCTATGATGTATCTGTTTGTCTTTGATTGCTTTCTTCTGTTCGGTTGTAATATCAATGTGGTTTGCATTTGCATAGTGTTCCATTAGTGCATTTGCAGCCTTTTTTCCTGTAAGCAAGGCATTTCCTTGTTTAATTGTTATTTGTTTGTTTCTAGGTCCTTCATTGTTCATGGCTTTCACTAGTTTCCATAGTTTGTTTCCATCCCTGTCAAAATTCAGGTTTTCTGTTTTTTCCCTCCAACAATCTCTTGTTATTTGATTTACTGTTCTTTTATATTTTTGCTGAGATGGCTTTGAGAGAGATATTCGCTTCAATTGTTTGTTCTCTCTCTGCTGTCTTCCTGGCATCTTCAACTTTGTCCTCCAAACTTTGTAGTTCTTCAGTCCAGTATGGTTTGTAATTTTTACTCGCTCCTCTAGGAATGGACTCAGTGGCTGCCTGTATTATCGCTCTGTTTAGACTTTCCACCATTTGCTTTATGTTGCCATATCGTGTATTTATGTTTTCACAATATTTGTCTGTTAGTATGGCAAATCTGTCCCAATCTGCTCGTTTGTAATTCCAGCGGGGCAAGGGCTTTTGCTCCTGTGGAACATACTCCATATTCATTACAAGCTTGATTGGTCTGTGGTCACTACCTGCTAATTGGTCCAGCACATGGCGATCGATTTTGTGGAGGATGCCACAACTGACAGACACAACTCACACTTTCCTGTGCAGAAAGCTAAGTCTGGAGTAGAAGTGGTAAGCCATCTTCTGGAGTAGAAGCTCGGTTTGTCATCCGCTTTGTTGAGTAGATGGAGATTTGAGTCTATTTCCCAGTCCTCCAATTCATCTCCTCTTTTGTCAGTATCTGGGTATCCCCATCTTTCTGAACGGCTATTAAAGTCTCCGACAATAATGCAGTTTGTGTCAGTTATTTTCATGTTTGAGAGTGTAAGGTCCTTATCTGCTGGGCTATACAGATTGTAGATTCTTATTTTCACGTCCTTTATCATTATATCAACACCTATAATTTCTGTTTGGTTGTCAGAGATCACAGATACTTCGCTGCAAGGTATTGTATTTCGTGTAAGTATTAGAACTCCTCCTTTATGTCCTTCGCGGTCGAAACGTGTGGCCTGATATCCTCTGACTGAAAATTTGCGATTGGCATTGAGGTGTGTCTCTTGAATGCATGCCACATCTATTCTATCTTTATGAAGACGCTGTGTCAGGGATTCTTTCTTGTTACAAACGTCTTATTGTTCTATATAGTGTTCTAGTTTCATTAACCTCTTCAAGGCAACCGTTGTTAGTTACTTTGGCAGTTGCAACATTCGCCTCAGTGTACACGGCTCGCGATGATGGTGGAATTCTGCAAGAGGGCATCTGATTGGTCTGGAACTCTGGGAGTCCGAACAACCCCAGTATATAAGGCCCTGCACAGGTAGAACTGGCCCTTTTCCGTAGTCCACCACACCGAGTGACGAGGCGCCAATGCCTATTGCAAATGTGTGTTTAGTAGTTAGACCCTGAAGGTTTGCAGTGGAAAAGCCAGAATTCTAGTTTTAGATTTTAGATTTTCCTGGGTTTTTTGGTGGTCTAGAAGTTTTTGTTAAGTTAGTTTTTAGTGGACTAGAAGTTTTTGGTAAATTAGTTTTTGGTGGATTAGTGTTTGGTGGATTAGTGTTTGGTGGATTAGTGTTTGGTAGATTTGGAGTTTTTATTGGATTAGAAGTTTTTGCTACACTTAGGAATTTTGTTTGTTAGGTTAGTGTCTTTGCTGTTTGATTTTTGCTATATCCTAATTTCTTTGTTGATGCTACATGACTGAATATTATTGTGAAGTTTAGAAGTTTAATAAACAAAAGATGCTTGTGTTACTCTTACTTTGTTGTTTAGTTGATAGACTCTTGTTATAGTCATTGGTGTTAGAACAGCCCTTGGAGTAATTCTTTGTCTGGGATTGGAGAATATTGTTCTAATCCCCTGTCGGCCCACCCTGGACCTTCTTAAACCTTAATTCTTTTCTATTCTTGTTAACCGAGGACGGTGAGAGGTTCTTTCTCTTTATTCATTTTCTTCTTTGGCCCTACGCAGTCAGGGTTGCGCTCTTCTCCTCATATCACCGTAGCAGAAGTAAGTGGTCCTTGCTCCTGTTTTTACCTCTGTTTCAAGTGGCGAGCCTGTGCCAGGTTAGTGACAGCCTTAGAATTATTCTGGTAGGATTGTTTTGGTACCAAGTGATTATTTTAGTTGAGGTCTTTATTTACTTTCTTTGTCGGTTCATTTTTGGTATAGTTGGTAAGTCCTCTAGAGATAGCAAAACCCAGGTTAGCTAGTTAGGCTCCATTGCAGAACCACCCGTAGCATAGTATCTTGTCCTTAAGATGGAGACCAGAAGTACTCGTGCGGCAGTGAGAGTTGAACAAGACGAGCCGCCGACAGTTTCTACGATGGGAACCGAAGATTCCCGCCAAGTGGACGCTCCACCACGCGAGCTCACTGAGGCTTTGAGGTATGTGGTAGTACCAACCAGAAAGCCTGTTCGGTGTTTTGGGGAGAAAGGTGGGCCATCGGTAGAAGAGTATGTCAGGGAGGTGAGGTCAGCTTGGAGGGCTGGCATGTTAAAGACTGTCGATAAGGTGGATGTTATTTTCGACAGCATAACCAGTCCTGTCAGGAGGGAGTTGGAACTCCATGCTTCTGAGGAAGATCCCGAGGCCATGCTGCAGGCCTTGCTAAAGATATATGGAGAGAAGAAGAGTCTACGGGAGCTCCTGGCAACATTATTCACAATACGCCAGCGAGCTGGGGAGACAGTCCATGACTTCTCCCATAGGGTCAATGCTGAGTTCAAGAGGGTAGTGAAGGCCCAGGAAATTCAAGGTGTCCCTGTGTTGGATGGGGAGGCCCTTCGAGACCAGTTTGTGGCTGGCATAAGGGACAGTTTCACCCAAACTGTCCTAAAGGAAAAGATGTCGCAAGATTCGTCTGTGACATTTCTTCAGATCAGGGAGTGCGCACAAACATGGGAAGGTGTTCGGTCTCCGCCAGGTGCTGAAGTCAGAGAGGTAGAGGTGAGAGCCAGAAATGAGAACACTGGGGAAATTCAGTCAAGCGTACCTTCAGCGGTGAAAGTTGAGTTTCAGCAGGGGCAGTACGGGCCGGTGCAGGCTGAGTTAGTCCCACAAACGGTAGAATGTAGGCCTGCACATACTGAGCCAGCTCGAGTACCACCAAGAACTGAGTTTACTTCCAGGCAGGGTGAAATTGACTTTCTTCAGAGGGAGATGTCTGAGATTGGTGCCAGGCTGAACAGACTCACCACCAGCGATCAACAACATCAAGTGCCACGTTGCTGGCGATGCAATCGGGTTGGTCACTTGAGACGCGAGTGCAGACAGGCATTAAACGGGACCCCTCTAAGGCTGGGAGCCAGGTATTAGAAGGGGAGCGTCATGGCTCGGACATTAAAATTGTGGGTGGTAGGCCCGAAGAGACTGCTTTAATAGGTGGCAAGTGTGTCCAGTGTGTCATCGATACAGGTTCTCAGGTTTCCACCATCACTGAGACCTGTTTCAAGGACATGTTCCAGGACTATGTCCTAAAGGAAGGACAATTCGTTAGGTTGACGGCCGCAAATGGCGTAGTGATTCCATATGTGGGGTACTTTGTGTGTGACATTGTGTTGGGTGGGACACAAGTGAAGGACTGTGGGGTGTTTGTCACCAAAGACATGGACAATGGGGAGAGAAGAGTGCCTGGCATTATTGGCACGAACATTTTACAGTCAGTACCGAATCTGTGTAGGTTTCTTAATTGGAGCAGCCCAGCGGAGGAGATTCCTGGAGTCGGACTGGACGGTGTTAAAGTGTTTGTTGACAATAGAGTTTGCGTACCTGCCCTCTCCATCACTGCAGTTAGTGTAAAATGTGTAAGATTTGTGCGTGAAAATATGCATGTCATTTTCAGCCCAACTCGAGACTTGGAGCACAAGGGTTTGCTTTTCTCCCACACGTTGACTACCTTGAGACGGGGCGTATGTCAAGTCCAAGTGGTCAATCTGGGGGATGAAGATATATCCTTGTCGAAGGGTACACAAGTTGGGGATATTTCAGATGCTACTGTGGATTTGACCAATCATTTTAAAATGGTAAGTGCTCAAGAAGTGGAGATTTCAACACGGCCGTATGCCGGAGAGAAAGATGATGTTAGGTGCCCTGTAGATTTGAGTGGTTTTGAGGGTAGTGATAGAGATAGGAAGAAGTTAGAGGAGTTATTAGTTAGGTATGATAGTCTTTTTGCCAAGGGAGATACTGACATATGCTATACAGATAGAGTAACCCATGGCATCCAGTTGACAGATGAGACCCCCATCAAGCAGCCTTATAGGAGAATTCCCCCAGCATTTTATAGAGGAGTACAAGATCATCTCCAAGGTTTATTAGATAGTCAGATAGTTAAGGAAAGTTCCAGTCCTTGGGCTTCTCCGGTGGTCCTCGTGAGAAAAAAGGATGGTAGACTTAGGCTATGTGTCGATTATCGGGCTGTAAACGTTAGGACAAAAAAGATGCATACCCTCTCCCTAGAGTGGATGAGTATCTAGATGCCCTAGGGGGTGCCAAATTGTTTTCAACTCTAGATCTTGCCAGTGGGTATTACCAGGTGGCCATGAAGCCAGATGATCAAGAGAAGACTGCTTTTACCACCCCGTTTGGTTTGTATGAGTATACGCGTATGCCAATGGGACTTGCAAACTCCGCGAGCAGCTTCCAGAGGTTAATGCAATGCTCTCTGAATGACTATTTTTTTCCAGATTTTGTTGGTATACCTTGATGACATTTTGGTGTATTCTGGGGATTTTTTAGAGCATCTGAGTAGGCTTGAGAAAGTATTTGAGAGACTGCAGTCCATTGGGCTAAAACTAAATCCTGAAAAGTGTAACTTTTGTCAGAAAAAGGTTGAGTTTTTAGGGCACACCATTTCAGAAGAAGGCATTGGCACCATGGATGATAAAGTTGCAGCCATAAAAGAAGCACCTGTGCCCAGAACTCAGACAGAACTTAGGTCATTTCTAGGGTTAGCCAGTTATTATAGAAGGTTTGTCCCAAAGTTTGCTAATATTGCAAGACCACTACATGAGCTGGTTGGCCAACTCAACCAGCAGCAGACCGGTGATACTAAGAAGAAGAAAGGACCAATAGGACGGTTGTGGACTCAAGAGTGTGATGAGGCGTTTAATCGCTTAAAAGAGGCACTGACATCAACACCCCTTTTGGGCTTCCCAGACTTCTCATTACAGTTCATATTGGAGGTAGATGCCTCATACCAGGGTTTAGGTGCTGTCCTCTCGCAAATTCAAGATGGTAAGAAAAGAGTCTTAGCTTACGCTAGCCGCACGCTACGCCCCTCAAAACGAAATGCTAAAAGCAGTTCTAAGCTTGAGTTACTTGCGCTGAAGTGGGCTATGACTGAGAAGTTTAGAAGTTATCTTTTAGGTACTAAAGTAGAAGTTTTTACAGATTGTAGGAATTTAGCTTTGTGGCAAAAGGCAAAATTAGGTGCCATTGAGCAGAGATGGATAGCACAGATGTCAATGTTTGACTACACCATTAAGCACAAACCAGGTCGTGCTAATGGAAATGCTGATTATTTGTCCCGCTACCCTTTTGAAGCCCCAGGAAGATCAGATGAAGAAGGTTACATTCCAATCAGTCACATAGCTGCTACACCAGTTAGTCCAAACTTAAGAACTGCTAGTATAGGAGAGATTGTAGATGTAGATAGACAGAATAACCCTGTAGGTAATGTGCCACTGGTATCATTACCATCATATTCAGCTGAAGAGTTGATAAAACTACAAGCAGAAGATGTGCATGTGTATAAAGTGTTAACTTGTGTGAGTGAGAGTGTGAGACTGAGTAAGATAGAGATGAGGGGTTTACCCCCTGAAACCAAAAGCTTGTTGAAGCAGCGAAAGAGGTTGAGTGTGATTAATGGGTTGTTGTACAGGAAATTAAAGAGGCCAGGTAGAGGGTGGATTTCTCAATTAGTGGTACCTGATGCATTGAAGCAGAGAGTGTTAGAATCGGTGCACAGCACCGGCCATCAGGGCAGAGATAGGATGATACAAATCCTTAGAAGTAGGTGTTATTGGGTTGGCATCACGAAAGATGTTGAACTGTTTTGTAAAAGATGCCAGAGGTGTAATATTGCTAAACCACCCCATATTAAACTGCAGGGTCCTTCAGGTAATTTATTAGCATCTAGGCCTTTTGAGGTGGTGACCATGGATTTTACTATGTTAGAGAAGGATAGTCGGGGGTATGAAAATGTGTTGGTTATTACAGATGTTTTCACCAAATTTACAATTGCTGTTCCCACAAGGGATCAGAAGGCCTCGACAGTTGCAAAAGTTCTGGTGGAGAAATGGTTTTTGTATTTAGGTGTACCCCATAGACTCCATTCAGATCAAGGCAGGAACTTTGAATCGGCTGTGATTGCAGAACTCTGTAGAGTGTACGGGATTCAAAAGAGCCGTACCACAAGTTACAATCCAAAAGGGAACGGTCAGTGCGAGAGGTTTAATAGGACCCTACATGATCTTCTGAGGCCACTAGAGGCCAGCCAGAAAAGGAGATGGTCTGATCATATAGCTGAGGTTTTGTTAGTTTATAACTCTACGCCCCACTCGTCCACACTCGTCCGTACTACTTGGTGTTTGGAATAGAACCAAGATTACCAGTAGATTTCATGCTAGATGCTAGTGATGATAGTGATTGTAATGATGGGGAACCAAATGTTGAGAACTGGGTGACTGGACATCTTTCCCGTCTGCGTAACGCACATGTTAGGGCAGGCGAACAGTTAAGAAAGTTAGCTGCTGTAAGGAAAGAGAGATGTGACAAGACATCATCCCCTAAATTGCTAACCATAGGAGAAGTAGTTAGGAAGAGAGTCCACTATACAGAAAGGTGCAAGATTAAAGACCAGTGGTCGGTAGATAAATATACAGTGGTACAGGTCCCAAAAGCATCAGGAGGCCCATATGTTATTAGAAGAGTGGGAGAGAATGGACCTGACATTAGAGTAGCAGGACACGAGTTAAAGCGGTGTGAGAAAGATGCGGTAATTGAGGTACCAGAGGCGACGATAAGACTACCAGAATTGCCTGTCGTTTTAGAGGTTGAGGAACCACGGGAGAGACCACCAAGAAGTGACTGGTACATGTTTGAGCCAGGAGACTTGAATGTGAGGCGATCAGAGAGAATCCGTCTTAGAAGAGATAGATGATGTTATTTTTGACTACATTTTGTTTCAATTGTTCAGTGTTGAGGCAAGTGGTAACCTGTATAAAGGTTGCTGATTTATTGTTTGTAATTATTTTTATGTAAAAAGTGAGGGTTGTATTCATTTGGTTATGATTGCTCATGTAGCAGAGAGGCTATTTCTCCTCACTGATGTTAATTTGGTCACTGAGTATTAACTTGTACTAGTATAAGGATGGCTTATGCTTATATGTTATTAATGTTATTTTGGACTTATTGATGACTAGTGACGTACATGTATACTGTTTCACATTATAAATCTGGATAGAATGAGTAAATTGTTTCATAATGGTACTGTTTAGGGATGTAACCAGCAGTTCAGGTGTTGAGGGCAGTGTCCTCAAGAGTGACAGGTTTTTGTTGTTGTTGCTAAGGGATGTGTTCCTTGGCATAGAGGTGTGAAGGTAACTACTTGTTTGATAAGTGTACCAGGGACTATGGTCTGGTTGTCGAAACGACAACAGTTAAAGATGGGGAATTCTTCATTGTTTTTGTAATTGTTCGTATAATATTGTGAACACTAAGGTGGCGGGAGACTGTCTCCCTGTTGATGGCATTATTTTTTTTGTACTGCTGATATTAGTTTAGTCATGAATAATGACTGGTATTAATGTAAATGTACTTTGTATGTGCATGTGACCATTATTCTTGTTGGTACCTGATGTACATTTTTTGGGGTGTTCTACTTGATGGGTGATGTCTGGTGAGGATAGGAACATTTTTTTTAGCTCCATCAGTAGTGGAGGACTATAAGGTAGGGGTCAGAAATTATCCCTCTTTTACCCAAGGCACTAGGGGTGTAATGTTCAGTTGTCTGGGACGACAACAGTTAAAGATGGGGAATAATGTACTCGGCTCGCGATGATGGTGGAATTCTGCAAGAGGGCATCTGATTGGTCTGGAACTCTGGGAGTCCGAACAACCCCAGTATATAAGGCCCTGCACAGGTAGAACTGGCCCTTTTCCGTAGTCCACCACACCGAGTGACGAGGCGCCAATGCCTATTGCAAATGTGTGTTTAGTAGTTAGACCCTGAAGTTTTGCAGTGGAAAAGCCAGAATTCTAGTTTTAGATTTTAGATTTTCCTGGGTTTTTTGGTGGTCTAGAAGTTTTTGTTAAGTTAGTTTTTAGTGGACTAGAAGTTTTTGGTAAATTAGTTTTTGGTGGATTAGTGTTTGGTAGATTTGGAGTTTTTATTGGATTAGAAGTTTTTGCTACACTTAGGAATTTTGTTTGTTAGGTTAGTGTCTTTGCTGTTTGATTTTTGCTATATCCTAATTTCTTTGTTGATGCTACATGACTGAATATTATTGTGAAGTTTAGAAGTTTAATAAACAAAAGATGCTTGTGTTACTCTTACTTTGTTGTTTAGTTGATAGACTCTTGTTATAGTCATTGGTGTTAGAACAGCCCTTGGAGTAATTCTTTGTCTGGGATTGGAGAATATTGTTCTAATCCCCTGTCGGCCCACCCTGGACCTTCTTAAACCTTAATTCTTTTCTATTCTTGTTAACCGAGGACGGTGAGAGGTTCTTTCTCTTTATTCATTTTCTTCTTTGGCCCTACGCAGTCAGGGTTGCGCTCTTCTCCTCATATCACCGTAGCAGAAGTAAGTGGTCCTTGCTCCTGTTTTTACCTCTGTTTCATCAGGAACCACATCTTCTTTGCTTCTAAACTCTTCCCAGTTTGTTCATTCAGGCTAGGTAGGTATGTAAGTAGGTGTATTCCTACGTTGGTACTACGTTCTTACGTACCTAAATACGAACACACACACACACACACTCATACATAAGCATATATATATATCGGTCTGTTTTCTGTTGGGTTACATATCAACTGAAACACACAAACACTAACACACATACACACCCAGTTGCATACACACACACGCATAACACAAACACAAACACATCAACTAACACACAGACATACACATCAACTGACAGACACAACTCACCCCTGGAGCAGTCGGGCCCCGTGTACAGAGAGTTGCACGTGCAGACGTGGGAGGCGCCTACAACCGTGCACGTGCCATCATTCAGGCATGGAAAAGACAAGCACGGATTTCCTGCAGTGAGGCCACAGAGCAGAAACAGACCAATGAACGTACGCCACGCAATCAAAGCTTCATTCATGAATATGTATGAACAATAAATTAAACTTATCATACCAGTCCTTTGGGGACCCACCAACAACATAGACCTAATCCCAGCCAATCTGTAGGGAGACACCACCAACAGAGAACTAATCCCAGCATATCTGTGGGGGAACTACCACCAACTTTGAACTAATCCCAGCCAGTCTGTGGGGGAGACACCACCAACAAAGAACTAATCCCAGCCAGTCTTTTGGGGAGACACCACCAAGTTAGAACTAATCCCAGCCAGTCTATGGGGGAGACACCACCAACATAGAACTAATCCCAACCAGTCTGTGGGGGAGACACCACCAACAAAGAACTACTCCCAGCCAGTCTATGGGGGAGACACCACCAAGATAGAACTAATCCCAGCCAGTCTATGGGGGAGACATCACCAACATAGAACTAATCCCAGCCAGTCTATGGGGGAGACACCACCAACATAGAACTAATCCCAGTCAGTTTGTGGGGGAGACACAAACCAAGGTAGAACTAATCCCAGCACATCTGTGGGGGAACTACCACCAAGTTAGAACTAATCCCAGCCAGTCTGTAGGGGAGACACAAACCAAGTTAGAACTAATCCCAGCCAGTCTGTAGGGGAGACACAAACCAAGTTAGAACTAATCCCAGCCAGTCTGTAGGGGAGACACAAACCAAGGTAGAACTAATCCCAGCCAGTCTGTAGGGGAGACACAAACCAAGTTAGAACTAATCCCATCCAGTCTGTAGGGGAGACACAAACCAAGTTAGAACTAATCCCAGCCAGTCTGTAGGGGAGACACAAACCAAGGTAGAACTAATACCAGCCAGTCTGTAGGGGAGACACAAACCAAGTTAGAACTAATCCCAGCCAGTCTGTAGGGGAGACACAAAGCAAGGTAGAACTAATCCCAGCCAGTCTGTAGGGGAGACACAAACCAAGTTAGAACTAATCCCAGCCAGTCTGTAGGGGAGACACAAACCAAGGTAGAACTTATCCCAGCCAGTCTGTAGGGGAGACACAAACCAAGGTAGAACTAATCCCAGCCAGTCTGTACGTGCTGTGATGAACCTTGACCTGGTTACATACTAATGTTTCTCCTCGGGTGTGAAGTACCAGTACTGGTCTGACACACTCCACAGATTCTGAGCATGGGGAGGGGATGGAGAGCTTGGTTGTACAGTCCCAGCGGAGATTATACATTGGTACTGGGTCAGATGACAAGTATTCTTACTCTGACGATGCAAGCCCAGCCCGTGGCTGGGGTGATCTGAACCTCAATGAAGCGGGCTTGGGGTTCAACTTCAGTCTTCCAAGGGATTCACCAACAATAAACAACATTTTTAGCCGGGATACAGGCGTGCTGATGCATCAGACTCCGAAACCACACTGAACACGGCATCTCTTCGCGTCCCTATTGATCATCCTGACAACAGGCATTAGATAGTCTAGAGAAGTAACCATCGGCCTCTATCGGCGTTGTGGTGAAGTTTGCCGAGGACTACAAACTTAGCCCGCTGTAATACTGCAAGAGAATCACAGCAATTCCCTACGGTGACAGGAGAAAGCAAAATCTTGCACACATTCCGTGAAAAGCTCACGAACATGCTGGAAATGAATGCGTTTCATGTCTACAGAAATTGAATCAGATCATCGCCAGTCTCCTCTTGATCGCTTAAAAAGTCGCGTAAAAGTCGGCAGGGTCGACTTCATTGCACCGGGCTTTTATCGCATATGGCTCGGTCTCTTTCCACAGCGAACTGCCGAAAGCGTCGCATAAAGCACGAACTCCGTAGTTCCAGCGGCGACCCCCAGGAGTCTCCGACAAACATGCACTCGTGAAAGACTCGGTACCCAAAACCTCCGGAGCCCGAGTCAGACGGCTTGGCTACTTCGCCACTGAGACTCCCAGTCTCCTCTACTTGAACAAAGTAGAACATTATATACAACTATTAGAAAGAGGCAAACCGCATTCTTTGGTCACGTGATGAGAAGACAGGCATAGGGGAGAAATCGTGATTTTTGGGGAGATCAGTGGGAAAAGAAACAGAGGCAGGCCGAGAGAAATGATGCTGGATGGACTGAGATGGTGACGTGGAGGAATATCATCACCAGAGTTGATCCAGAACACCAAGGACGGAGATCTGTGGTGAGACATGGACGCCTAGCAGTTTTCCGGACTCATGATGATGATGTGGATGATGACAGTGGAGAACAACTAGAGAACACGAGATTGTATCATTGTCACAGGATAAAGTAACTTGTCAGTCGATCAATGATAACCAAACCCGACATTATTTTGCTAACACAATTGACGCTTTTATGGTGAACAAACTGAGGACAATACGTCTGTACAGATTCTCGACACCTGGTCAACAGTGTGTATGAGATCAAAGGGAGTCACGTAGAGTTGTCTACACATAGTCGACAAGTTTGATGACAGGATGTTATTCGAGAGGTGTGTACTGGCGACATTTGTCTACCAAACGGAAGTGGGTCGTTGCAAGTGATAGACAGAATGCCTGCTAGAGGTCAGAAGGATTATGTAAGGGGAGAAAGGTCTTTGGCTTACAGACAACCCGGATATTTGTTGGATGAGACAAAGAACTCCACAGATGAAAAGGAAAATTGACAGCTAATTGACTCTGGTTAGTCTGGAAACAGGAGGACAAAGCCAGATTCTGGACTGATTGGCGTCTGGACTTTCCGGTGACTCACTCAAGCACCTATATAAAACCCAGTGCAGTAAACAGGTGGATGGAGTCGAGGAAAACATTCTGAAGTGTAGAATTGGGGATAATTCCCAGTTGTGGTATATTAGAGGGACTAGCCTATCTTAGTAGGGATAGTTATCCACGGACATAGATCCAATCGGATTGCCTAGTTTCTCGAGTAACAACAGGAATAGAAATATGGTAGGCAATTAATTATATCTACTTAAGAGTATGATTATGAATAGAGTACAGTACTGTGTAGTGATATAATGTATTAGGATTAGTGATAGAATGTTCTATAAGTGCGGTGCTAGAAAGTATCATAGGAGCGTCGGCACTAGTATTCTATTTTGTGGCTTCAAGTAGCTTGTGTTATATATCGTTTTACTCAGGAAGTTGAGGACAATGTAGTGGAATAATAATTAGAGAGATTAAGGATGGTTGAGAGGGAGGAGGGGAATGTGTAATGGTAGGATCTTCCAGTAGGGCATCTGCTGGGTTTCTACCCGTTCCGTTATTCTTTCCTGGTGTTGTCATGTCTCAGATCATATGATTGATTTATTTGGCCGCATGACAGAGATCGGATCTCTGTTATAGATCTGAGTGCTGTTAATTGCATACAATCACCTAATTACGGTCAGGACTGAGTTGCCCTCACCATGATGTTATCTGCTCTACAGGTTCCATGTACAGTTCCCCTTGAGTGTTCTACGTGAGTGGGAGAGGGTTTACTTCGAAGAAGCAGTTTCAAAGTTTGACACAATGATGGCTCAGCATCTGAAGACAGAGGTTGCTGAGAGGCCGCTACATAGGGCTTATACCCAAGTTGGTTTGCGGGAACCTGGCTTCTGCTGAGTGGAATTGTATGAACAGAAGTGTTGTGTTTAATGAGTGATAAGCTTCATCACCGAAGATTAATAACTCGCATACTAAGGACATATATATATATATATATATATATATATATATATATATATATATATATATATATATATATATATATATATATATATAGCTATATACACATCTACCTAACAAACATTAATAGGTTGTGTTCTAAAAGAGGGGAAAATGTTATAACCAGAAACTAATAAACAGTAGAGTTTCCCCAAGTGACATTTCAGTTAATTGGAGAACTATCAGTTCAAACAAATATTAGGAAACAGAGTAACTTCACCGTGTGGTGGAGTGGAGACCAAGATCAACAGTGTCTATCGGATTACCAGCATCCTGTTTGTTCGAGTGATTGGAGAAAGTCGTCATCTTCTGGGTGAGGTTCACTGTCCGGAAAAAATGGTGCTGTTGTGTGCTAAGCACTATGATGTTACAGACTTTGCTTCTAAATCACTGGTCTACCATTAGAATACACGTCACACATTCTACACCTTATACACACATACACTTCTCCTACATATACTCTTTGCTTTAATAAATTTCTTGTTTTTATTTGTTGAAGCGAGAGTTGTCAAGTATGTTATGTTGGGGAAGAATGAGAGGGGGCATGATCCAGGGGTGAGTAAGAGTGAGAGGAAGGTGTCTTCAGATTGAGGGAGTGTGTGGACGGAGTCTGCTGGATATCTCCAGAATAGAGATATTGAATTAAAACAAATGTGGGTATCGATTCTCTTCACTCCAGGGACGACACTAAAGTGGTAAAGAAGAACAAGTAACTAATACGACATTCATTCGTTACACACACACTACATTTATTGGGGGCTCGTAAACGTGATCTTTGGACAGCGGGATCTTTAGACAACGGGATCTTTTAACACGGGATCTTTAGTTAGAGGATGGAGATATCCTATTAGTGAGAATCCAGCTAGAGTGAATGTGGATAGGTGTTAGGACTTATCTTACCTGTTCACACTTCACACGTCTGCATAGGTCTGTGGTCCTGATTCTACTCTTGTCACTGAGTGATTGTGTTGTGTTGTATGGTGTGTTATAAATATATAGATTAATAGTATTTGGTCATTAGCTATATATTGGTTTAGAGATAATCTATACTCTATCTGTTGAGTTACCTCTCTGTAAAATGGCCACTCCTAGATTAACTACGGCGGAACTTAGGGCAAAGGGGGAAGAAATAGGATTGTCGGGTTCTGCTCTAACGGATTACATACAGGAAGTGGAGAGGGAATATCGTCAAGCAGAAAGGGAAGATCGAAAGGCCGAGTTGGAATTGAGAAGGATGGAGGCAGAGCAAGCAGCTAAGAAATTGGAAGCAGAACAAGCTGCTAGGCAACTTGAGGCTGAGCAAGCCATGAGAAGGCTGGAAATAGAAGCTAAAAAATTGGAAGCAGAGCAAGCTGCTAAGTTACTTGAGGTTGAGCAAGCTGCTAAGCAACGGGAAGCGGAGCAAGAGGCTCAGAAAAGGGAGCATGAGTACCGGATGCGGGAACTCGAGCTCAAGAGGCAATCTAGTGGGGAAACTGAGGGAGCAGTGGGAGGTTCCTCTCTCCCTGGCTCAACACCAGTAAGTGGACATAGTTACCATGCTATGAAGTTCCCTCTAGCGATCTACGAGGAGGACAAAGAGAAGATTGACCAGTACATTCAACGCTTCGAGGCTATGTCAGTTGCTATGGGTCTGGAGCGTGACAAATGAAATCTCAAGCTATCCCAGGGATTACGCGGGACCGGTTACGAGGTTTATTCTCGCCTGCCACCAGGACATGAGAACAATTATGACGAGTTGAAGACGGCTTTGCTTAAACGTTTTGAAGTTACGTCCCATACCTACCGGAAAAAATTTCGAGGAGCGAAACGAGAACCGGGGGAGTTGTTCGCCGCCTATAGTCTGCGTCTGAAAGCATATCTCCATAAGTGGATGGATTTGGCTGGGTTTGCGCATGACTATGAGAGTCTGGAAGAGCTCACGGTAGTCGACCAGATGCGGAAGCAAATGTCGAAACCTCTCAGGACATTCTTGGGAGAACAAGGGGCGGAACGAATCGACATGGTGACGAAATTGGCAGAACGGTTCGTCGAGGTCCATGGGGAGGCAACAGAGAACATTTCTACAAACACCAAAAGTCAGGAAAAACATAACCTGAAGAAAGCAAAAAGCACAGGAACTAAAAAGGCGGAACCATATGTCAAAACTTCAGAGGAGAGTTCGGAGAAGACAAAGGGGGAATGCAAGAAAATTTCGAGCTCTACACATAAACGACCATGGTCGGAGAAGTGGTGTTCGATTTGTAAGTCACCTTCTCACAATACGAGGGATTGCAAATCGAAGGCTAAGAACCCTCACTTCGCGGCATGTCAAGTGACTTCAACGCAGGTGGACACTGACAATGCCAAGGTCGACAAGGAAGCTCACCACCAGGAGAGCTCACTCAAGTCCGGCACAAGAAAATCTAGGACAGGGAAATGGTGCAAACACTGCAGGTCGAATACACACAATGCTATTGACTGCAGGGGAAAGTCAGGAGACACTCAATTCGTCGTGTGCCCCGGAAAACCTAAGGTGGAGCCCACCGAACAGGTCGAGGCCGAAGAAGAGACTCCAGACCAGGAAAAACCACCTGTAGTGGAATTGGTAGAAGTTAACGGTCGTCAAGTGGAGTGTTTATACGACACAGGACTGGACGGGGAGGCCGTGATTTCTGCGGATCTGGTACATCCAGAACAATTCACAGGTGAAACCATGGAGATACAGCCTGCACAGAAGAGTGCTGTAGCCATGAAATTGCCCATTGCCAGAGTGGAGATTCGGTCAAGATATGTCACCGGCACCATCAAGGCCGCGGTGTTGACTGATCCCATTTTTCCCGTAATCCTCGGTTGCCGGTATGTCTTTCTGGGAATGCCCAGGGAGCCAATCCATATGGGAGCAATTCAGACTCGCTCTCAGACGAAAACGGATGAGGCAGAAGCCAATGTGACTAACCCACTGCCAGGGGAGTTGCGAACTGCCCAGAGTGAGGATGCTACTCTACGTCCTTGCTACAAAAAGCTGCAGAAAAGTGCTGATCCACCCAAACGGGGGCAGTACTATATGAAGAATAGGATACTCTACAGGAGAGCCGGAAGGGGAGACAACCTACATGGTCAGTTGGTGGTCCCAAAGGCCCATCGTTCCCAGATTCTTCATATGGGGCATACCATCTCATTCAGTGGGCATATGGGTATTGCCGCCACGATGCAGCGAATTTCCTGCCATTACTATTGGCCGGGAATGACAGGTGATGTGCGTCGGTATGTGAAGTCATGCCCTGAGTGCCAGAGGGTGGCACCGAAACACTGGACAGCGCCGGTGGTCTTGGGTGAAATGCCCATCATGAACTCTCCTTTCGAGAGGGTAGCCATCGATATTGTGGGTCCACTTCCTAGGACTAGGAAGAGGAACATGTACATACTCACCATGGTGGATTGCTGTACAATGTGGGGTGAAGCCATACCGTTGACCAAGATTGACTCGAAACGAGTGGCGGACGCACTGATGGAGGCCTTTACTAGATTAGGCTTTCCTGATCAAATACTGACGGACAATGGGTCCCAGTTTTGTGGAAAACTTATGGAGGAGGTATTTAGGGTGTTCCACTCTAACCATATCCATACCAGCCCTTACCACCCTCAAGCCAATGGACAAGTAGAGCGTTTCAACGGCACGTTGATGACAATGCTCAGGAAACTAGCGCAGGAAAAACCTGATAGGTGGGATGAATATATCCCAGCAGCACTTTTTGCCTATCAGGAAGTTCCTCATGGCTCAACAGGACTACCACCCGCTACGTTGCTGTTTGGTCGTCCAATCAAAGGACCGTTGGAAGCCATGTTGAGGAGTTGGACTGAAGAGGGGACATCAGAAGAAGTGATCTCTTCTTACAGATATGTGGAGGAACTGAAAGAAAAACTTCACAAGGGATGGACTCTGGCGAATCAAAACTTGAAAAAGGCCAGAAAAAGACATGCGGCTTACTACAATCGTAGGTCGAAAGACAGATCTCTAGAGGTGGGAGACAAAGTATTGTTGCTACTCCCAACGGGAAACAACAAACTGGAGATAGGTTGGCAAGGACCATTTCCCGTGGAAAGGGTGATATCCAGAACGAACTATCAGATCCGGATACGGGGAAAGTCGAAGATTTTCCATATCAATCTCTTGCGGAAATACGAAGAGAGACCAGGAGAAAAAGCAGCTCACCTCCTGGCAATGGCAGTTGCAGTGGAGACAGAAGTGGGAACCAACGAGGGAAGGGAATATCCCATGGTACACCAGGAAACCTACAAGGATGTACAGGTGAACCCTGATCTGACTTCCCAGGAGAGGGAAAAGATTACCCAGGTTCTCGAGTCTCATAAGGAGATACTGACTGATAAACCAGGACGAACGAGGTTGGTGGAGTTCGAGATGACTTTGACCACTCAAGAGCCTGTTCGCCAAAAGGTTTACCCAGTGCCATTCTCTAAGGAAAAGGCCCTGGAGGAGGAAATACAGAAACTGTTGGAGGATGACGTGATTGCACCTTCCACATCCCCATACAATGCGGGGGTAGTTTTGTTACGAAAACCAAGTGGAGAACACCGGTTGTGTATAGACTACCGACTTCTGAACAGCCATACACAATTTCAGGTGGAACCTTTGCCGAATCCAACTCAGTTATTTGCGAGGCTCCATAAGGCAAGGTATTTCTCTAAGGTGGATCTGAGTCGCGGGTATTATCAGATTCCGGTCAAACCAGAGGTTAGACCGCTACTGACTTTCAGTACCCCCAGTGGACATTATGAATTCAAGGTCATGCCATTTGGACTCAGCAATGCACCTAGTGTGTTTACTCGCATGATGAGGACTTTACTAGATCCTTTAAAGGATCCGTCCATCATCTCATTCATGGATGATATTCTGATTTCCAGTGACAGTTTGGATGACCATTTACAATCCTTGGAAAGTGTTTTCAATAGGCTCAAGGAAGCAGGGCTTACAGCTCGCCCAACCAAGTGCATGATCGGCTACCAGACTCTGGAATTTCTAGGTCACACCATCACTCCAGGACACATTGTCCCAGAGGAAAAGAACCTAGAGAAAATCAGAACTGCTCCAAGGCCAAAAACGAAGAAGGATGTGCGATCGTTTCTCTCGTTGTGTGGGTTCTACCACAAATTTATCCCACATTTCACAGAACTGGGAGCTCCTTTAACAGAAACCTTGAAAAAGGGATTCCCAGACCAAATAGTTTGGACACCAGAATGTGAGAGTGCCTACAGTCAGTTGAAGGAGGCCTTGGTCAGCAAACCTGTGTTACAGCTCCCGGACCTTTCCAAATCATTTGTGTTGAGAACGGATGCAAGTGGGATTGGGATTGGGGCAGCTTTGTTACAGGAAGGAAAAGACGATGCTTCAGTTTTGAAACCAGTGGCATACGCAAGCAAGAAACTTCTCCCGGCTGAGATGAATTATTCGACCGTTGAGAGAGAGTGTTTGGCTCTCGTATGGGCTGTACAAAAATTCCAGCCTTATTTGTATGGAGTTCAGTTTCGAGTTCAGTCGGATCATCAACCTTTGATATTCCTGGCCACTTCTCAGAAGCTCAACGCCCGTTTGATGCGGTGGTCGTTGCTACTTCAGCCATACCAATTTACAGTGGAGTATATACCTGGGAAGGAAAATGTTGGAGCTGATTTCCTGTCTAGACATCCAGCTCCTGAAGAAGAGGAATAGATCATCTGGATCGAACCTCCAAGAAGAAAGAGTTGTTGCGGACTACTCTCTTAGGAGGGGGCCTATGTCACAGGATAAAGTAACTTGTCAGTCGATCAATGATAACCAAACCCGACATTATTTTGCTAACACAATTGACGCTTTTATGGTGAACAAACTGAGGACAATACGTCTGTACAGATTCTCGACACCTGGTCAACAGTGTGTATGAGATCAAAGGGAGTCACGTAGAGTTGTCTACACATAGTCGACAAGTTTGATGACAGGATGTTATTCGAGAGGTGTGTACTGGCGACATTTGTCTACCAAACGGAAGTGGGTCGTTGCAAGTGATAGACAGAATGCCTGCTAGAGGTCAGAAGGATTATGTAAGGGGAGAAAGGTCTTTGGCTTACAGACAACCCGGATATTTGTTGGATGAGACAAAGAACTCCACAGATGAAAAGGAAAATTGACAGCTAATTGACTCTGGTTAGTCTGGAAACAGGAGGACAAAGCCAGATTCTGGACTGATTGGCGTCTGGACTTTCCGGTGACTCACTCAAGCACCTATATAAAACCCAGTGCAGTAAACAGGTGGATGGAGTCGAGGAAAACATTCTGAAGTGTAGAATTGGGGATAATTCCCAGTTGTGGTATATTAGAGGGACTAGCCTATCTTAGTAGGGATAGTTATCCACGGACATAGATCCAATCGGATTGCCTAGTTTCTCGAGTAACAACAGGAATAGAAATATGGTAGGCAATTAATTATATCTACTTAAGAGTATGATTATGAATAGAGTACAGTACTGTGTAGTGATATAATGTATTAGGATTAGTGATAGAATGTTCTATAAGTGCGGTGCTAGAAAGTATCATAGGAGCGTCGGCACTAGTATTCTATTTTGTGGCTTCAAGTAGCTTGTGTTATATATCGTTTTACTCAGGAAGTTGAGGACAATGTAGTGGAATAATAATTAGAGAGATTAAGGATGGTTGAGAGGGAGGAGGGGAATGTGTAATGGTAGGATCTTCCAGTAGGGCATCTGCTGGGTTTCTACCCGTTCCGTTATTCTTTCCTGGTGTTGTCATGTCTCAGATCATATGATTGATTTATTTGGCCGCATGACAGAGATCGGATCTCTGTTATAGATCTGAGTGCTGTTAATTGCATACAATCACCTAATTACGGTCAGGACTGAGTTGCCCTCACCATGATGTTATCTGCTCTACAGGTTCCATGTACAGTTCCCCTTGAGTGTTCTACGTGAGTGGGAGAGGGTTTACTTCGAAGAAGCAGTTTCAAAGTTTGACACAATGATGGCTCAGCATCTGAAGACAGAGGTTGCTGAGAGGCCGCTACATAGGGCTTATACCCAAGTTGGTTTGCGGGAACCTGGCTTCTGCTGAGTGGAATTGTATGAACAGAAGTGTTGTGTTTAAGGAGTGATAAGCTTCATCACCGAAGATTAATAACTCGCATACTAAGGACATATATATATATATATATATATATATATATATATATATATATATATATATATATATATATATATATATATATATATATATATATATTTATAGCTATATACACATCTACCTAACAAACATTAATAGGTTGTGTTCTAAAAGAGGGGAAAATGTTATAACCAGAAACTAATAAACAGTAGAGTTTCCCCAAGTGACATTTCAGTTAATTGGAGAACTATCAGTTCAAACAAATATTAGGAAACAGAGTAACTTCACCGTGTGGTGGAGTGGAGACCAAGATCAACAGTGTCTATCGGATTACCAGCATCCTGTTTGTTCGAGTGATTGGAGAAAGTCGTCATCTTCTGGGTGAGGTTCACTGTCCGGAAAAAATGGTGCTGTTGTGTGCTAAGCACTATGATGTTACAGACTTTGCTTCTAAATCACTGGTCTACCATTAGAATACACGTCACACATTCTACACCTTATACACACATACACTTCTCCTACATATACTCTTTGCTTTAATAAATTTCTTGTTTTTATTTGTTGAAGCGAGAGTTGTCAAGTATGTTATGTTGGGGAAGAATGAGAGGGGGCATGATCCAGGGGTGAGTAAGAGTGAGAGGAAGGTGTCTTCAGATTGAGGGAGTGTGTGGACGGAGTCTGCTGGATATCTCCAGAATAGAGATATTGAATTAAAACAAATGTGGGTATCGATTCTCTTCACTCCAGGGACGACACTAAAGTGGTAAAGAAGAACAAGTAACTAATACGACATTCATTCGTTACACACACACTACAATCATCATCAACAACAACAACAACAACAACAACAACAACTGTTGAAATCCCAAGTATAACCTCGATATGTGAAGTAGTATATGACCTCAAATGGACACCCTGCCTACCTACGTCACAGAGTTCACCCGTCCAAGGTCCAAGGCACACCCGTCTGCCGGCCTCGTCACAGCTGTACTGTGACGTGACAGGAAAACACCTAGTGGAGCAGGTGCGCCCGTGATAAAACTGTGAGCAGTATACCTGTAAACATATAAGTCATTTGAGTTGACAGCGTTGCTGTGTACGGTTGCTCGGATGTTAGTATCATTGACAAGCGTAGTTAAGTATATTAGTAATCGACGAGATAGATTAACAGGCAGGCAGGTAGGTAGGTAGGTAGGTAGGTAAGCAGGTAGGTAAGCAGGTAGGTATTAAGTAGGTAGGTAGGTACGCAGATAGGTAGGTAAGCAGATAGGTAGATAGGTACGTAGATAGACAGGTAGGTAGGTAGGTAAATAGAATGAACTAATCAACTAAAGTTTTCAAAGTGTTAAGAATTGGGCACTCAGGCTTGAATAACACTCGGTCCTTCTGTACATACTTTTCATTCATACATTTATTATTATTATTATTATTATTATTATTATTATTATTATTATTATTATTACCATTATTGTTGTTGTTGCTATTATTATTATTATTATTATTATTAACAAACGTATAGACAGACAGACAGATCGATCAATCTGTGGGTGGGTGGATGGAAGGAGAGTGAGACAGAAAAGAAGAGAAATGTGTGTGTTAATCTGTTACTTCAGTTCCTCTCTCCCAATGCCAAACTCAAACAGCAGTCTGTAACTCTTCAATGTCGGGTTCTGTGGCTTAGGGGTAGTGAGCTCAATTTCGAAATCCCGACATATCGGGTTCGACATCACCCTGGTGCGATTTGGAAGCAAGCCGCCTTGCGATGTATTTTTCAACTGTATAAGCGTTCACCCTTTACAAAACAATAGTGTGCTACTGCACGTAAACTAACCTAGAAAATCACAAACTACTGCACGTAAACTTACATAGAAAATCACAAACTACTGCACGTAAATTACCTAGAAAATCACAAACTACTGCACGTAAAGTAACCTAGAAAATCCCAAACAGGTAAACTAATTAGGATTGATTGCCATGTCATGTAAAGGACGTGTAACTAACTTTACACTTGTTGATACTTACCTTGACCTGTAAAACCACTTTCAAGAAATCGTCTGTACCAAGGTCAAATGTCGCCCAGCCAATTTGGTCTGTGTTTGGCCCCCGTGGTAAAGCTGGCCAATAGATGATGATTATTATTATTATTATTATTATTATTATTATTATTATTATTATTATTATTATTGCTGTTTTATGTTATTTGTCCATCAAGAATGATGATGACCATTCATTTCATCCAGTGGGGTTAATGACGTTGGATGAAGAATGACTTGCGCGATTACTTGGATTAAAGTGAGGAAGAGTTGCGCAATTCGTCGACCTCACTCTCTCGCCTGAGTCCATCTGAGACCAGTGGCAAGACAAGTCGAGACGACTGGAGACGAATACAGGTGCAGTGGATGACCAGGGCGCTCTACGTGTCTTGCCGTGCTCATTACGTCCCACAACGCTTTGCAGGTAAACGCCGTCTTGCCCGTTGAATCAGGAATGATTTCTTCCGCGCAGTCTGCCGAGTCCTGTCTTCACATGCTGGGTAGGCATACCCTAGTTTACCGCTTGGTTTGACACCAAATCGGTTACCCATGCCTGGTTTAGCCAGCCTCTCACAGCTGTTGCCCGGGGGGTGGCCGCTGTCGCATGCTGACAGCTACTAGGAGCCACAGGCACGAGCTGGGTGTCAGGCTTGGACCAGTGGGGGATGGGTCCTGAAAAGGACATGAGAGTCATCCTTACCAAAGGTGCTACCAATGCCTGACACCCCGTACCCCCCGCTGTTTTTATACTGTCGTCATCATCGGCAGCATTGCTATAACCGTCCACCCCTCTAATACCACTCACTGATTGTAGCTGTTTCTCCCAATGCGGTTCTGCAGCTGTTGCGGGGCCAGCAGAACGAATTAACCTGGTTTGCCAAAAATCAATTACAGTGCACACAGTTACACTCAGAAGTGCCTCAGTCTCCTTCCGTAGACACGCAAGGAAAATATCTACACAGTAGACAAACTCTGTCGGTCTCTCTGGCCGAGGGGTTACAACACTTTCTCCGTAATCCCGTTTATCACGCAGAGTCTCGTAGCGGGCGAGAACTGGGAGCGGTTCGACCCCCGCTGGTGACTTGCGGGATAACTGAGCCGGCCGCTCAGAAAGCAATGGCAAACTACTGAGCGTCCCGAAACAGAGATTCACACACGCTGGAAACAGATACGCACATGATGTAAAGAGATTAAATAAACAGAATACATGCAGTAAATAGATTCACACACGCTATAAACAAATTCATACATGTAGTAAACAGATTCACACACGCTATAAATAGATTCATAGTTCTGTAAACAGATTCACACGCGATATAAACAGATTCACACACACTATAAACAGATTCACACATAAACTTTAAAAAGATTCACACATACTGTAAACATATTCACACGTGTTGTAAACCCATTCAAACATACTGTAGATATAGTTGGTGGATATTTACTCATGGTGAATGTTGGCATGAGCAGAGCCCCTAGGTAGCGGCCCTATATGTGTGTTACTTCCATGACAGATCTATGGTAGTCTTTGTGAACCACTATGACGGTTGGTGTAATGACAGCGTTACCGTGTTACTTACATGACAGATCTATGGTAGTCTTTGTGAACCACTATGACGGTTGGTGTAATGACAGCGTTACCGTGTTACTTACATGACAGATCTATGGTAGTCTTTGTGAACCACTATGACGGTTGGTGTAATGACAGCGTTACCGTGTTAATTACATGACAGATCTATGGTGTCTTTTGTGAACCACTATGACGGTTGGTGTAATGACAGCGTTACCGTGTTACTTACATGACAGATCTGTGGTGTAGTCTTTGTGAACCACTATGACGGTTGGTGTAATGACAGCGTTACCGTGTTACTTACATGACAGATCTGTGGTGTAGTCTTTGTGAACCACTATGACGGTTGGTGTAATGACAGCGTTACCGTGTTACTTACATGACAGATCTATGGTGTCTTTGTGAACCACTATGACGGTTGGTGTAATGACAGCGTTACCGTGTTACTTACATGACAGAATCTATGTTAGTCTTTGTGAACCACTATGACGGTTGGTGTAATGACAGCGTTACCGTGTTACTTACATGACAGATCTTATGGTGTCTTTGTGAACCACTATGACGGTTGGGTGTAATGACAAGCGTTACCGTGTTACTTACATGACAGATCTGTGGTGTAGTCTTTGTGAACCACAATGATGGTTGGTGTAATGACAGCGTTACCGTGTTACTTACATGACAGATCTATGGTGTCTTTGTGAACCACTGTGACGGTTGGTGTAATGACAGCGTTACCGTGTTACTTACATGACAGATCTATGGTGTCTTTGTGAACCACTATGACGGTTGGTGTAATGACAGCGTTACCGTGTTACTTACATGACAGATCTATGGTGTCTTTGTGAACCACTATGACGGTTGGTGTAATGACAGCGTTACCGTGTTACTTACATGACAGATCTATGGTGTCTTTGTGAACCACTATGACGGTTGGTGTAATGACAGCGTTACCGTGTTACTTACATGACAGATCTATGGTGTCTTTGTGAACCACAATGACGGTTGGTGTAATGACAGCGTTACCGTGTTACTTACATGACAGATCTATGGTGTCTTTGTGAACCACTATGACGGTTGGTGTAATGACAGCGTTACCGTGTTACTTACATGACAGATCTGTGGTGTAGTCTTTGTGAACCACAATGATGGTTGGTGTAATGACAGCGTTACCGTGTTACTTACATGACAGATCTATGGTGTCTTTGTGAACCACTATGACGGTTGGTGTAATGACAGCGTTACCGTGTTACTTACATGACAGATCTATGGTGTCTTTGTGAACCACTATGACGGTTGGTGTAATGACAGCGTTACCGTGTTACTTACATGACAGATCTATGGTGTGTTTGTGAACCACAATGACGGTTGGTGTAATGACAGCGTTACCGTGTTACTTACATGACAGATCTATGGTGTCTTTGTGAACCACTATGACGGTTGGTGTAATGACAGCGTTACCGTGTTACTTACATGACAGATCTATGGTGTCTTTGTGAACCACTATGACGGTTGGTGTAATGACAGCGTTACCGTGTTACTTACATGACAGATCTATGGTGTCTTTGTGAACCACTATGACGGTTGGTGTAATGACAGCGTTACCGTGTTACTTACATGACAGATCTATGGTGTAGTCGCCAAGAACATCAGCCTCCCGACGGTCGGTGGGGCCGTACACAATCTGTACCCGGATGCCTAGGCTCTGGGGGAGGGAAATTGCATTTTAGGATTGGATGTGGGTACTTTCTCGTGTGTGTGTGTGTGTGTGGTGTGTGTGTGTGTGTGTGTGTGTGTTGTTATGAGTGCGTATGTGTGAGAGAGTGTGTGAGTGTGTGTGTGTGAGAGAGTGTATGTATGTGCATGTATATGCGTGTGAGGGTGTATGCGTGTGAGAGTGTGTGTGTGTGTGTGTGTGCGTTTTATTTTTTATCGTTGGTGGTGGTGTCTTGTGTGTGTGTTGTGTGTTAGTGTGTGTGTGGGAGTGTGTATGCGTGTCAGAGAGTGTGTATGTGAGTGTGTATGAGTGTCAGTGTGTGAGTGTGGATGTTTCTTTAGTATGGCTATCGCTGGTGTCTCGCTAAATGAGGGCGAGACGGAGACGGGTCACCTACCCCTGGATGCACGCAGACCCACAAAATGTAATGGTCCTATCACATCACACATCTATAGCTGTATACCGCTACGGGGAGTGTGTGTGGTGTTTTAATTGTGCACTGTGTTATATAACATCTCTGTTAACAGGTGTTAATTGATTATTTGACAAACAGCTCACTGGTCTGTCCATGCAATTCAGTTTCTGCAGCCAGACCTGACAAAAAGTAAATGCTGAAGCCGAAGATTTGAAACGAGCAGCGGAAGCACTGATTCAGAATACCCGGATTCTAAGAGACAAGTGGAGCTTTTTGTCATGAGCTCTCAATGATTACCGCCCTTTAGAAAACTCGAGCCAAGCGAGTCCATGGTATGCTTCTCTCCCCTGAAGTCTTGACCACAAGTTTCGACAATCTTTTGTCTGGTGTTCGACAGCTGCAGTGCACGACAGCACACGGGTGGGCCATCGTTTATAACGTGAGTCTACATCATATATGTTAACATCAGCAGTAACACACACCAACAATAACAATCACCAACAGTAACACACACCAACAGCAACGAATACCAACAATAAATAAGAATTACAACAATAAAAGAACCAACAATAACAAGCACCAACAATAGCAAGCACCAAAAATAGCAAACACCGAAAAATAGCACACGCCAACAATAACACTCACCAGTAATAACAACAACCAACCATAACAAACAGGAACAGTAACAAGCAGCAACAGTAACAAATACTAAAACACAACAAGACACAGAGTAGCCAGCACGAGAGTCTGGGGAGTGGGGAGGAGTAACTTACCGAGGTGTTCCCGCGTGTCTCCAACAGCAGCAGTGATGGAGTCCGGGTCAATGACAGCCCACCTGTCAGGTGACATCAACAGCTCATTAACAACGCAACGGTAATTACCTATTGTCTATCACACCTGTCGCACTGAGACGTGAACAGTCTCAGCTTCATCCAGGTGACAGCACAGACACTTTAACCCCAAAGTCTATTGTTTCGTTCCTTCTGTGACTACCAGTCAATGCCTGTGGGATTATTCTTCATGTTCACCCCAAACGTTCCCCGGCAACCGATAGTATCTATCTTGTATCTAGTATGTACATGAAGTGGTATTGTAAATCAATAATAATAAATAAAATAAATTATGGAGTGGGACAGACAGAACTACAAAAATTAGATTTTTAAGAGCATGCATCTTTCCCATTGCAATATACGCCTGTGAGACCTGGACACTTACTAAATCAAGCTGAACAGCGCATAAATGCCTTTGAAAATAAATGTTATAGACGAGTTCTAAGAATATCTTGGGTAAAGAAAAGAACAAATGCATTCATACTTCAAGAATATTGAAGAAGGTCGGCTATTAAAGACGATAAAACAAAGAAAATTGAAATATTTTGGTCACTTGAAACGTCACGAAAGTTTGGAGAGTGCAATAATGGAGGGGAATATGCCCAGGAAGAGAGGAAGAGGAAGGTCAAAGAGAAGATGGGTGCAGGATGTGGCGGATGATCTCCAGATGGGTGTATCAGACGCGGGACATCTTGCTTATGATCGAGAGGTTTTCCGGAAGGTTGTTATGGGACTGCTGTGGGCCATACTGCCTCCCCCTGTCTGGTGATACGTTCGTTCTGTGGCGAAGGGGCCACGAATGTAATTCATAATCCCGCATACCGCGATCGAAACACAGCTGCGGGCGATTTGGAAGTAGACTGCCTTGCGTTGGTTTTCATGCAATGGTGTGAACCTCGGGCGTCCAGAAATCAATGGCAAACTACTGAATGCAAACTTGCTTAATACATCAGAAACAGCCAAATAATGCTGGGGTTGACTATGACGTTCTGTAAAGGACATGCAACTTTTAAAGTCAAGGACGAGAAGTCAACATTTATACTCAGCTGACTGAAACTGGCCATATTAAAAGTCATAGTGGTTTGGAAAGAATTGACGGGAGGCGTGGTTAAAAGGGGGGGGGGGCAGGTATCGACCAACAAGAGGGTGGACGCGGGATATTGCAGGCACAATGGGCGTGGCAACCCATGAGGCAGGAGATTGTGGGGTCGGGATGAGAGCAATGTTGTCACAGGACTTTCTGCGCGGCGATGATGATGATGATGATGATGATGATGATGATAATGATGATGATAATGATGATGATGATGGTGGTGGTGGTGGTGATGATGATGATGATGATGATGATGATGATGATGATGATGATGATGATGATGATGATGATGGTGATGATGGTGATGGTGATGATGATGATGATTGATGATGATGATGATGATGATGAACACAGATAATTCAGGTACACTAACATATAACATTTCTTTTCCTTTTGCTTCTGCCCTCTATCTTCCATTGGGGACAAACCTCAAACAAACCACGACAACCCGTCCTATCTACCTATAACCTGCACACCTTCCGTAGCTGAAGACACATTTTGTTTTCCGCTCTCTCGCTTTGAACTCAAGTGTAGTCAAATACACATTACTTCTAGTAGTGCTGGACTGAATTTTGTATGTGAATTAGCTTTCCTTATTACCATTGATCCTCGCCATCAGGCGAACCCACTCCTACTTCAGTAGTACTTGTAATTTACGTCCCCAAGTCGAGGACGAGAAATCAACAATCTAGTCCAGCTGCCCGGTTTAGGGGTTCAACCCCTTACCTCGGCATCAGCACACCGGATGTTTAAGAACGAGTGTTCTTATCCATCCAGTCACGCCGAGGGCTATATAACTAGACACTCTTGTCTGGAAACCACGAAGAAAACGCAATAAAATACCGAGAGGCCTAAAAGCACACGGAGAAAATAATTACATAATACAACAATAGTTTACCTAAATAGCCGCTTTCCTGAAGCTGAGAATCCGGACATGACCTGCCGTAGGTCATCATACAAGCAAGCCCGCAGCCTGGAGCGACATGCGCACTGACCGGAAGTGCAGCACTCTACACGTGACCTGGCAGGGCGGGAAGCTTTCAGATAGTCTATTCTCGTCTCCACCGTTATCAGAGCCTGCAACATTTCAACACCAAAATATGGTTTCCACGCGTATATTATTGTCTGTGTCTCTCCTCTTCAAATTAGATAGTTCGTGGAAGTGGGTTTATATATTTTTTTTTAAAATTAGTTGCATATCCTGTACAGGACGTTGCAGTCAACCTCAGCATCTTTTTGTACGTTCAGTAGTTTGCCATTGCTTTCTGAACGACCAGCACCCAAACCATTTCATAAAAAAACCAACGTAAGGCGGTCTACTGCCAAATCGTCCACAGTTGTGTTTCGAAGCCGGTATGCGGGATTACGAACTGCGTAGTTAACTCAGTATCAGGGCCATGGAGCCTCGCACTATCAGTCTAAACTGAGGAAAATAAATTATCAAACCGTGGCCACAAACATAAATACTACAGAGGCCTTAACAGCTAAACCGCCTATCCTCCATATTGGGGACCGG
The DNA here is from genome assembly GCA_014155875.1 of Cepaea nemoralis. Lineage (NCBI taxonomy): Eukaryota > Metazoa > Mollusca > Gastropoda > Stylommatophora > Helicidae > Cepaea > Cepaea nemoralis. Next base: position 245,681 of record JACEFZ010028408.1, on the reverse strand, counting down.
AAGTCGGTTCATTTAGGATGCTGTCACAAAACTACACCCATTAATGCACACTATTTAATTCATTGAGCATAACCCGAAGAGTTGAGGCAGGTTTCTTTAGCAGACATTGGGTTAAACCCCGCAGATGTTCACAATTTGTGAAGTCACGTTTACCCTCATACTAAGGCATGCAGGTAGTTGTGGGCAATGAAAGGGCGGACACTGGACGGCACTGTCACTATATCACAATGAACCAATGGATGGGGGACCTACATCATGAACGAACTTAAAACGGCCGGCAGACATGATTTTCAACTAAATTAATGGGCATCAACAGTCAGAATACAGGTGTTCGGTTGAAGATGGGTGTGGCCAGGTTTAGCACCTATGGACGTGTCCCAGGTACAGTGATGATGATGTCAACTGAACTCTAGAGGAAACTCAAGGTACCATCAATGTAGGTTTACAAGTGGGGAGTAGCACAGCGATAGATTACAACTTTCAAAAGTCTCCTGTATATTTTAATTTTGGTGTGTTTTGTTACTTTTGAAGTCACGTGTAGTCCACACTCGGGCAACCAGTGAGGGTTGGCTCGGGGTCACCCTGCCTGATGGCAAGTAGATCCTGTAGGGTCCAGATGAAATGATCCTCCCTTAAACCTTAGACAGTATGTTTACAACATGCATAACCTGGCCCACTGTGCTGAGCCCCAGCCCGCAGAAACGGCATGCTACTGCAAGTATTTTCTACTGCTAGAGAGTTCACTGAACTGATTTTTCGTGAGGACTAGCTTTCCCTATTACCAGTGTCCCTCGCCATCGGGGAAACCCTCCTCGACTTCTAAGGTACTTGTAATTTACATCCCAAAGTCAAGGACGAGAAGTCAACACGTAAGTTTAATCAACCGGTGTATGGGGTGAACTCACTACGCCGCGGTCACCGGAGAATGTGTAAGCGCGAGTGCAACACGCGAATCTTCTTTCTCTACCAAAAACTAATTAATAATATGCCATACCTGGGTCAGCTCAGCCAGTAGGAGAATAATCACAGACAACTCACGTCGGAAATACATTTCCACTTCATGAACACACTGTAGATCTGTAGATAGTTGTTAGCACCAAGCACTATAAAAATATGGAATTATATTATGGCGGAGGAACAAATTATCCAGAATTTAATTGCTTGAGTTTTTACTGGTTAAAATGTCCCCGAAAAAATGTCACATGGTCTTTGAAAGTTATTTTTATTAGTCCCGTTTCTACCATCCAGATGTTGTTGGTTTTAGTTGTTATAAATGGATTAGCATCTAGTGAAAGACACGGAGTAGCTCAGAAAATATTATAGAAATTGCATGCAGTTCATGTTGCATTGCCTAGTTTTCATCCATTGTGCAACAGCGTTTGAGTCGAAACACATCAGTTTGGTGACAGCAAACCTCTGTATTAGTTTTACTAAAAATAAAACGCAACAAAAGATTAAACAGGTTGGCTAAAGAAGCTATCATTCACACTGGGGGTAAGAGGCTTTGTGAGGGAGCTTTGTTTTTGTTGTTTGTGTGTTTGTCTTGTGTCCACAACATGAATGAGAGGGGCAAGCCTTCGGATTCATGGGAGGTAACACTAGGAGCAGTTGTTTGTCTCCCCTGAAAATGACACACAAATATCCCAGGACAGGGTGTGTAAGAAGGTCCTAAGAAAAAACAAGATGAAAATGATTAGTAACACTTGAGGCTGTCTGAGAAAGGAAAGAAGACAAACATTTTTACCACATTACATGACACTAAAAATGGCCGACAATTCAAACTACAAATGCAGACATTTGGTTCAGGTGTCTAGTTCATAAAATACGATGCTCCCCCCCCCCCGATGTGTCTCCACCTTGCCGCGGTGGGGGGGGGGGGGCCTTGCGTGTCCCAATGACCCCAAGAGCTATGCCGACGGAAGCACAACTATGTGTCGGACAGCACTTGGGTTAGGGGCCAGACCAAGAGAGACACAACCTGCTGCTCTGCAGGTAGACTGAGGATAGCAGTCAAAAGTTCAAATCAGGCGTACGAAGGCAGAAATTCATGGTCCGGACACATACTTTAAGGCTCTCAGCTGAGGCATATGGCTAAACGCCTCTAAGCTATAAACCTTCGGATGTGAGAGCCTGACCAATACTCACCTACTGCAAAAATGGAGGTGAGATACTGACCACGCTACATGCTAAGTTCAGATACCTGTTCGAAGGCTCTCAGCTAGGGGATATGAGGGATCCCCGGATGAGAGGGCCTAGCGTCACTCGCTCTCAGATGCATGGAGGTAGTGCGCTGAGCCGGCAGCACGTGTAGTCTACCTCGTGAGTGATACTTAAGGAGGAAAAGCAGTTCAGTCGTACCAAGTGGTTCCGATGAAAAGCTGCATGTACACACATGGAGTGAGTGTAGTCAAAGGTGGAAAAACATGAAATGGAACGCTTGGCTAGCGTGACCATAACGTGAAAGTCCGAAGCGGAAGCTTGATGAGTGGATGTCGCCCGCAGACTGTCCGTCCCTGGTCTGTCTGTGTGGGGAGCGACCAGTGGCAAGACGAAATGCCCAATACATGGAAGTGAGGAATTAAAGCAGCCATGAGCAGGAAGTGGCGATTCCTCAGGTGAACCCAGTCTCAGAGCACTATGTGCCGGCTCTGCAATTATGGAAGCCTCCTTGGATAGCATTAAATGCCCATTATCTGCCCCTGCCTTCCCTTGAGGGTTGACCGCGATGTCTTTGACCGTTCTACCTTGACCAGCTGAGATGTGGGCGACACCACAACAGTAAGAGTCTAACGTCCCTCGAAACCCGAGGAAGGCTAACCTCATTAAAAATGCCCGCCAAAGTCGTATGTGCCGGCCTAAGGGTGGCAAATAAAAACTGGCAATACGCAATTACGTCCGAGTGAAATGTCTTTCGTGGTCGGAAAAGCTCTGACTAACTAGTCTTCTGAATGTCCTTAACGTTCGGAAAAGCTCTGACTAGCTAGTTTCCGAATGTCCCTTGTTCTAGGAACAGCTTTGACTACCTAGTTTTCCGAATACCCCTCGTGTTCGGAACAGCTCTGACTAGATAGTTTTCCGAATGTCCGTCGTGCCCGGAACAGCTCTGACTATATTGTCCCCGGGCACAACGACAAGCACATGTCCGAATCGAAAACTCGCTGAGTGGATACCATCTGCAGACCGGCCTGGTTTGTGCGGGAACTGCCCGTAGCGAACGAAATGCCCAATATATTAAAATGAGGAATTAAAGCTGCAATGAGCAGGACGTGGCGATTCCCTCGGTGAGCCCAGCATCAGGGCATCGTGTGTCGGCCCTGCAACTATGGAAGCCACCCTGGATGGCGGAAAATGCCATGGACTGTCCCTACCTTCCCTTGAAGGCTGATCGTGAAGTATTCGACCGTTCAAACTTGATCAGCTGGGATGTGGACGGCACCACAAAAGTGAGAGTACCACAGGAATGTTAATTTGTCAAAAATGCAAGCTAAAAGTCGGATGTGTTGGCCTAAGGGTTTCGGCCCAAGGGTGCCTAACCAGACACACCGCAATCACATCTGAAAAAAAAAAACACTCGGGATGAACACAAAGAAGAAGAAGATAAAATACGATGAATAAATTTTTTAGCATGCAATTTAGATCTCCGGCGTCTGCATTGTGTCATATAAAAACTGACAATGAACGTAAACAGATATGGCATCAGCCAACCTCATTCCTCCAAAACCTTTAACGGAAGGTCTTGGATTGAGTTGAGCTAAGGACCGACATCACTGCACTCAGGACATTCCTATACGCGCTCTGTCCCGTCGTTCAACAGCCAGCGAAAAGTCATAATACTAATCGTTCCCACCGCTATCTGATTGAAAGTTCTTCTGGTCTTCTCTCTCAGTTTTGAGATTCTTCCAGAATTCCCTGCCGATCCCCCGCAATATCATTCTTTTCACATACGGGTTCTCAATCTGTTCCCACGCCTTCTCCACCTGGTCCAACAGACGCTTGAGCACCTCTCCCTTGTCCATAGGCAATCTACCGCCAAGAGGTGCATTCCTTACCAGCATATCAGCCTGTTCATTCCTCACGCACTCCTGCGTGGCCAGGGCAAAAAATCCATACAATTCTCTCAATCTGTGACTTTTGAAACGAGGTGAGCCATTCCACACGAAACATTCCTTTCTTCACCGGAAAGTCTACTTCTGCCCTTTATCTCGCATTGGGAATAGGCCCTCAAACAAACCACGCCAAGGTGTGTGTGTGTGCGTGCGTGCGTGTGTGTATGTGTGTGTGTGCGTGCGTGTGTGTGTGTATGTATGTGTGTGTGTATGTGTGTGAATGTAACATGTACATTAGATAATTGATGTATGAAAGGTGAGTTATTGGAAGGGTTGAACGTAAGATGGGCCAGCGTGCCCAATTTGCAACCCTTTGAAAACAAAATTCGCTGGCTCGTTGTTCGCTCGGAATGTGTTCTATCCAGCGCCAAAGTCTTGCCCTCGCCTATTAGTTGACTGGAATTTGTTTAGTTTTGTCCTTGAACTCTACGGAATGTCACGAACCCCACACTGTTGACATTATTATGTACAAACTAGAAAAGAAAAATAATATATTGGTTGAGTTGTCAACTCTCTAGAAAAGAGGACTGTGTTGTAACCACCACAACTATAACCAACGTCATTGAGACGGGTTGAACGAGGTGGAAAGTTTCTTTTTTTTTCGACAAATCGGAATCGGAACTATTTCATCTTCATTATGTGCCATGCCGATACGCACGTGCGATCATGTGTCACCATATCACACGATCACCAGCTTTGTGTTCTTGTCTCTACCATACCAGGCGTCCGGGTATTTACTTCTCTGCCTTCCCCTTGTTATTTTCTTCCTTAATCTTGCCAGTTGTCACCAAGGTCTCCAATTCATTTCTTCGCATAACGTGACCAAAAAAAGTTATTACTGTCTACGTCACATATTTTAAATCAGCTTACTTTTTCATTTCTTTCTTGTAGGACCAGGTCATTGGTTCTTTTTTGTCTGTCCGTGGTATTCTTTGCATTTTCCTCAGGAAACACATTTCTATAGCCATTAGTTGTGACTCTTTAGGTCCCATGTATTGGTGTGCACATCGTGATGTCCTGAAAATGACCCAGGTCTATCGCAGTGAAGTGGTGTAGAGCCAGCCTCCAGACCCAGTCTGTGATTGGGCTGTCACGTGACAGCGCTATCACAATGTGCAGGCCTCAGAGCAAGGGGGAAACTATGGCCAATCACTCCCTCACTTTGACAAGGCACGAGTCCAGGCGGAGAACCCGCGTCCGACCGTGCACGTGACATTACCAGCGCAGTCCGCTATCAACCTCGTCAGCATAAGCTAAAACATATGGAGATGTGTGACGTCATGGACCGCCATCTCACACGATGGTTTATTTTTCCCTCATAACGTGTCCAACACACTGCAACTGTCTACGTCTAGATTCTCTCATCAGTTAGCGGTTGTCATGTGCTTCTTGCAGGTTATCTCTCATTCGGTTTTCTCTCCGTCTATGGTGTTCTTCGCATTTTCCTCAGAAATATGTTATTTACTATATTGAAAAGAAATGAGCAAGCGCGGTTATGGTAATTGCTGTGTGGAAAATACCTCGTCTGTTTTTCTTCTTTAGGACGCATAGAGAAAGACCGATAAGTACCAATGCAAATCTCATAGTTATTATTTTGTTTGGCCGATATTATGCTACAAATATCAAGTTGACTTGTCTTGCCACTGGATTCAGATGGACTCAGAGCGTGTGGTCGACGAATTGCGCAACTCTTCCACACTTTTCCAATTCATCGCACAAGTAACTCTTAATCCTAGCTTTTAGCTTTGAATTCTAGCATCCTAGCTTTTACTTGGGAGACTGCTGCCAAAGATTGAAATTCGTGGCGTATATCATTACGCGCCGGTCTCCCTGGTCTAGGTGTTACACGACTTTCTCCGTAATACTGTATGCTCTCGTGAGTGATGTGACGTGCGAGAGAATTGGTAGCGGTTCTCTCCGCATCGGTAACTTACGGGGTATGTGAGCCGGTCGCTCAGAAAGCAATGGCAAACTACTGAACGTAATCTTGCCAAGAAATCAACAATCAGCTGAAAGATGCTGATGTTGACAGCGATGTCCTATCATATATCATCACTTGTGAAGCAAACAGAAATGAGCTGTGAAGAAAAGGCTGGACAGAAAAACCACTGCAGGAGATCCTCCTCCTGGAACGTCAAGCATTCTTTGCCCACATTGTCAAAATAGGCCTTACCAGCCATCTTAGGACTCACGGTTCCATACTTTCAACCCCACTGGATGAAATGAATGGTCATCATTATTCTTGATAGACAAATAACATAAATACTATTAAGGTAAAGAAAGAACAGAAAAGGAATCAAAAAAGGAACCCAAAAAATATACCTTTGGCCAGTGTGGGGATCGAACCCACGACATTCGCGTTATTAGCACGACGCTCTAACCAACTGAGCTAACCGGCCAGTTGTAACGCCAATGTTAGTAATATATATGAACAAATTATTAAAAACTTTCTTGGCAATGTATATTTTTGAAGTTATTGTAAATATATAATAGTATTCATCTTCAGTTAGTAATTACTTTATTACTGAACAATTAAAAAATACTTCATAATTACAGATTCAAGTAGCTTATTGTGAAAATCTGCGCTCTATTGTTGACCCAGGAAGTCGACAGCGGGGTCAGAGGTCAAGGGGCGGAGAATCTACCCCAGGCTCTCTCTCGTCACAAGCCACCTGTTCTAGTCCAGTCTGCATCTCACCACGTGTGGACTACTTGCTCGTTTTTCCTCCGGGTGTTTTACGCTTTCAGGAAACCTTACTGCCCAGTAAACATGTCCGGGGAGCTAGGTAAGCATGTCGCTTCAACAAATCCGACCACAAACTTATGCACATTCTGAAACCCTGCTACTGCTTGAAGTGCTTGCAGTGTTCAGTATTTTAAATTTTGAGTGTCTCTGCCCGCCATTGTATTGTATCTCTTGTTCAATACATCTTCATCTTTACAGCTTTTGTTCTCCGCTTACAGTTTATAATTTTGGGTACGGGAAGTGACAATCCTAGACGGTTTCGAATGTAATAACTGGACAAGAATGCAGATGTTGTCTGTAGCACATATTTCTCGCAGGAACAACCTCAGAAGCAAGGCACTCAGTGACTCACTTAAAAAAGTAAAAGCTAAACAAATTACGCACAACGGCAGAACAGATCTGAGAACTAGGTCTATTCTATTGTAATCATTTATCACTCGGTTTTCGATTAAGTGCGCATTTGTAATCTGCACGATTACGTTCTGCGAAGATTGGAATAGTTAAAAGTCGCTTGCGACTTTTTATATTATTTATAAAGATTTGCGTTATGGCGCCAAATATGTTCATGCAAAGTCCTAGGAGGGAATATAATTTATAATATCCAAGTTCCACAGCCAATTTTATAACATTTCTAAAAACAAATTGTTTAAACAAGTGATTGCCAATGTCTGCTTGTATTGCCAAATCCAACCAAATCAACATGATTGGTGGTAGAAATTTGAAAAATAAATAACCAAACATGATTTTGCTCAAACTGGCAACAAGTATGGTTCCACTGGCGCAAGAAAGAACAGGCAGTGTACATGTGACATTGTTTCATGTCCCAAAGGCAGTGAAAATTGATTGGGGATCATAATCAGGAACTAGATATTTTAATTTACACTGGATACAGCAATGAAGAGTTAGTTAGTCGACAGGTCATCCTCATTGCACATCGAACCATTCAGTCCATAAGTGCTCGGATCCCCTCCTCAGCAAATCCCGCAGCGTGTAGCGGCTAACGACGCCATTTCTGTGTTGGTTTATCAATCTTCTTTGGCTTCCTGCATAGTGTTCTTGTTTGGCCACCCCTCTTTTAATTTGCTGTTCTCGCAGTCTGGCCATGGTTGTAGATTCACAGTCATCACTTGGTTCACGCAAAAGTCTTACTTCTCGTAGAGCATTCAGAATGTCAGCCTGGTCCATGGCGCGTCCGCCCTCCACAGTAGCCTCACCTGCGAGCTTGTCAGCCCGCTCATTTCCTTGTACTCCCGCATGCCCTGGCACGAAGATGAAACTAATCTTTGCCAGCCGAGACCGCTCCAGAGGCAGCAACCATTCTCTTCGGATCGACCCCTCCTCTATCCTCTTGATCATGTTCATTGAGTCGCTAAGGAAACATGCCCTAGTGCAGTGGTTCTCAACCGGTGGGGAATTCCCCCCCAGGGGGGAATTTTAGGGTTTCCAGGGGGGGAATTAAGATTATTTCAAGATCGCATTAATACAAGAACCGATTACTTTTTATTGTTTTTCCTTTCATACTGTACGGTTCTGTCCGTCTCACCCTTCTAAAATTCAATTTATAAAGTAGACCCACAAATCATGTTTTATGTGGACGTCTAGACTTGTTTTATATATGCTATTAAATTTAGCTTCCATTATTACATATACTGTTAGGGGCATGGGTGGGATTTTTAGGTAGGAAATATGAAAGGGGGGAATGACGTTCTGAAAATATGGTGAAGGGGGACATGGGCCAAAATTTTAGGTAGGAAATACGAAAAGGGGGGGGGGGGGAATGACGTTCTGAAAATATGGTGAAGGGGGGGGGGCACGGGCCAAAAAAGGTTGAGAACCACTGCCCTAGTGAATGTCTGTGTCTCGAGCCATGTTGATAAATCAAATAAATAACGTGAAGAGTTAAGTTTGTGTATGCCAGATTGGATTTTAAACCAACACCCTGACAGAAATGTGAACTGTCTCAGACGTCTTAACACTTGACGCCACAGCATTCAGGAATGCCCATCTTTGCTGCCTTCCTTGGGAGAGTGGATACTTCCAGTGATCAGTTGGTTATATATGCCTTTGCTTCGGTCTCTATCATGATCCTTCCTGCCTCGTATGCCAGGAACTGTGCATTCCACGTTCGTCCCAAGCTACTGTTGCGTTTAGTATTGGCCAGAGAATGTAACAAGGCAAGGTTCTCTCTATGAGTCATTTTGCAATGTTTATTTTTTTTGGGTGCTCGCTCACTTTGAACTCAAGCATAGTCCATACACTTTTCTAGTGCACTAGGACTGAATTTTGCGTGTGGATTAGCTTTCCCTATTAAGTGTCCCTCGCCATCAGGCGAACCCATTCCGACTTCAGAGGATACTTGTAATTTATGTCCCCAAGTCAAGGACGATAGGTCAACATTTTAGTCCTATTGTCCGGTATAGGGGTTGAATCCCTTACCTCGGCATCATCACACTGGATGTTTAAGAACACTATTCTTATCCATTCAGCCATGCAGACCTGCTGTATGGTTGATCAAACTTCTACTCATTCAGGTTCTGTCCCTTTATTTTCACTTGCTTGTGTATTATCCGGGCTGTCGTATTTTTGTACTGTCACAGTGCGCCTTCTTTCTAGTAATATTTTTGTTTTCCTGTCCTTAAAATTTATTACATGTAAAGATGGTGTGAATTCACATGCTAATGTTCTGATTGTCTTGAACAAGTATGCACCTTTTTTCTTGCAACTGGAGATGCTGTATTCTGTTACATGCATTCATTACAAATTGTCATCTCACATAATAAGGGTATGTGTGGACAACAGATCTTATGTGCAGGTCACACAGGGAAAAAAAAATTCGCTTAAAATTTGACAGGGTCGACTTCATTGCACTGGGTTTTATCTCATATGGCTCGGTCTCTTTCCGAAGCTTGGAAAGCGTAGCACAAAGCACGAACTCCGTAGCTCAAGTGACGACACACAGGAGTCTCCGAGAAAATTCACCCGTGAACCGAAGGACTCGGCCCGGAATCGAACCCACAATCTTCAGAGCCTGAGTCAAACAGCTACACAGTGAAAATGCCACAGCATTTGAAAATTGCAGACCATTGCCGTGTCCAGATTATTGAGTGCAGAGTCTGTTACCGTGGATGAAATCTGCCCACATGTTATTGACAGTACACAAATGCGCGCAGAAGTCAGGACCGTGCAGTTAATGCTAGATGCAATACAGTCCTCGGTAGATAAACGGAGTAATTCACATTAAAACTGGTATATTTCAGCATTGTTCAGCGTCTCCGACAAGACCGGTCTGACGGAGTTTGCCCAGCAGTTGTCTTCCCTTGGCTTCAAGCTCGTCGCTTCTGGAGGCACTGCTAAAGCTATCAGGGATGCCAACATTCCAGTCAGGTTAGTTGTAGATGTACTAGTGTCAGCTCTCAGGGTTTTGTTTCAGCGGCCCTTGAAAAACCCACAATGGTAGTGTAGTGGGAATATTTTCAATTCCCATCATTTGTTTAAATATGAGGTTGTTTCCTGTAAACAGCAAGAATGTGATTTATCAATCGTCCAAGATCCATGTCAGAAGTGCATGTGCAGTGAAACAAAACGTCAAATAAGTATTGTATACAGACCATTAAACTATATGTAGTTGCAGATTTCAACCCAAGTGGCTAGATATGCCTAGGTATTACTAACACTTGGTGAAAAGGAAAAATTATGCAAAATGCAAGCTGTATGAAAAGGAGATTGACATGTCGAGCATGGGAGAGTCCTTTACAAGCACATGAGAACAGCACCAAAAATTTGCTTCATTGCAGAACACCAGCGACACGCTGTCAGCCTATCCAGCATTTTCTCCATAAAGACATTGGTCTTAGCTATCTAAGGGATTTCTAGCATTCTACAGAGAAACTTTATTCCTGCTGTGGTCTCCATTTTTTTTCCTTCTCTTGTCAGATTCAGAAACACATGGAATTTGCAAAGCCAGAAAATGGCTGAGGCCAAAAAAAAAAAAAATCCAGAAGCAGTAAAAGAAATTTGTTTGATAATGCAACTGAGCAGTTGAAAAACAGGAAAATTGCTTTAGAAAAATAAAACAAACATGATTGCTGATGCTTATGGAAATGCTTTCCAGGCTCTCATTTCTGTGCCCAGTAGTTTTGAGTTAAGTCTAAGAAAATAAAGAAGTATTTAAAGTTGCATGTATGAAAGACAGTTGAATAGGTAAAACATAAACATGTAAAGCAAGCATGTATTTTGCATAATCTATTTCAAGTAATGTTCATGGTTTGATGTATATAAATTATTTTCAACTTCAAATACTTTTATGTGTGAGTGTGTGTGTGTGGTTTTCATCCACATAGCATATTTTAAATAATAAAAATAAAAATCAATAAATAAAAATATAAAAATAATTATAAATATTGCATATTTACAATTCCCAAATAATCCTGAGAAAACCTGTTATAGGGTTGGTAAATTTGCCTATGAATCATCTTCAACCATCTTACGGTTGGTGGAATTTTGAGAGATAATATATATATACAGACCTACAAGCACTTGGAATCAACGACTGGCAAGAGAGGGTCAACCAGAGACGAATGGAGACGGATTGTATCTGCAGCAAAGAACCTCAATGGCTCGGAACGCTGAAGAAGAAGAAGATAGTTTACTCTAGTCAGCTTGTGGTTGGCTGAACATTAGTTGCAGATACAGTAGTCATTGTTAGTTGTAAATACAGTAGTCATTGTTAGTTGTAAATACAGTAGTCATTGTTAGTTGTAAATACAGTAGTCATTGTTAGTTGTAAATACAGTAGTCATTGTTAGTTGTAAATACAGTAGTCATTGTTAGTTGTAAATACAGTAGTCATTGTTAGTTGTAAATACAGTAGTCATTGTTAGTTGTAAATACAGTAGTCATTGTTAGTTGTAAATACAGTAGCTGTTTACTCCAGCTGCTTTCAGATGGTGTAAGTACTGGAGGGTTAGAAGAGTGTCTGTAATCTTGGTAGTATGTTGAAAATAAGTTGGCAAATTTCCTTTGGTTTTGCATGCGTTTTGGGTGATAAGACTGGACAGAAGCTGGATGTATTTGAGACCCGTGTAGCAGTATCCACGTGGAGTTTTCAGTCATAACACTTAAAATCTGACATCCAGCGCAGGAGAGGGGGTTGAACGGTTTTGTTTTGTCAGACTTAGGTACAAACAGACGAGTGCTGATTTCTCCTGCATTGTCGGAACGCTGAAGAAGAAGAAGATAGTTTACTCCAGTCAGCTTGTGGTTGGCTGAACATTAGTTGCAGATACAGTAGTCATTGTTAGTTGTAAATACAGTAGTCATTGTTAGTTGTAAATACAGTAGTCATTGTTAGTTGTCCCTTTACAAGGCACACGTTTTTTTTTTTTAAACTCTGAATGGGCAAGATTTTTAAGGTGTTCTGTAAGATTTAGGGTTACGTTAGTAAAAATATCAAATCTAAGGTGTTAGTGAACAGATTTTTGTGAAATAAAAAACAAAATGAAGGAAAATGGATGCAGATTTATTATTTTACTCACATGTGAAATAAATAATCCAATGTTGCCAGTAATCCACACATGAACACAATCTGTCAATTTTCAGTGCTGTTGTTTTGTTGCTCCAACCGTGTGTGTCGCCAGATGGCCCCGCCCTACTTTCTTCAGCCACATTTTCAGAATGAGAATCACTTTCTTCAAAGTCCGAGAGATCTGAAGTGTGTACACTGCTTACGCTGATATCTAGCTCCGATTCATAGTAAACTTTGTGCACTTCAATGTCACTTAAATTGAACCCAGCAAAATCTCCTTGAAGAATTGTCAAAATCCATTTTGAAAAACAAAGCATAAAAACCCTGAAAACAATTTTTTTTAAAAGTCCTATCAAATTTAAAGAAAACACTTGCAAATGGCGCCCACGTATCAGTAAAACCGGAAGTAAACCATGAGAAATCTCGCAAAGTATCAAGATCATATGTTTATCAACACTTAGTTGTCACAGGCGCTTTCAAACATTTTGCCCATTCGGCAGTAAAGACGTTTTTGGCTGCTGTGCCCTGTAAAGGGTTGATAGTCTGTTTGGTGTGTGCTGTTTATTCCACTACATCCTATTTGCAGCTTGGTTATTTTTCTGTATTCTTGATTTTGCCAGTGAAGTTGAGGAGCTGACAGGTGCTCCCGAGATGCTTGGAGGCCGGGTGAAGACACTTCATCCTGCAGTTCATGGAGGTAATGTACTTCATCATCATAATTTGTCCTGAGGTAGTTTCATGTTAGGGATCTGTGATATGAAAGGGACATTACATTTTGTTGGTCAGAGTGCATTGAGGAATAGGTGGCCAATGATACCCTTACTTTGGCTGGCAACAGCGCATTGAGCCCATCTTGACTGCTCATGACATTACCAGTGCAGCCCCACCACATCAGCTTCACTAGTGCACACGCTAGGTAATGTATTTACAGCGTAGAATACAAGATATGTGATCTGGAATGATCATTTGAATACTACTTATAAAAAGAGCTTAAAAATATCAGCACGAGTCAGCTTTTTGGCTGCTGACTTTATTTGTCATTGAAACTGTAACAGTGTGTTGTCTGATTGTTGCAGCATAAAATGTTTACTTTATTTGACAGCCGTCATATTTGTGTGGTTGCTTGTTACATTTGTATGTGTTCTGGAGTTTGCTACCCCATGGTTGATCTGTATAGTAATAACACAGGTGTGATGGGCAAATATAGCAAAGAACAGAGCATAAAGGTAGAGGGATGGGAATTGCAGACAACTGAATAAGGAAAAATAAAGGTTAAAGGGAACTGTGTTGGGTATTGAGGCTGTACGGATTACCTACATTTAACATCCTTGTGGAGGGCAGAAAGGTGATTTTAGCATAACTTGAAGCAGTTGCTGGTATGACTACAGACGGGGATAATATAAACACATTCAGGACTATGTATGTTGTTACACGAACAGTTAGCTTACCTATACCATGTGACAGCTCAAGACTGAGCTCAGGTGTGTGTCTCCAGAGAGTAGTGATGTCGTTTCTAATGCAAGAAACCTGATCCATGTCAAATCGTAATAAATTATAAATGTGAATGTTTTGGGGCACTCAACTAAGATTTGTTTCTGTACACTTGCAGGTATTCTAGCCAGGCTCCAGGACTCTGATCAAGCGGATCTGAAGAAACAGAATTATCAGATGATCAGGTAAGAAAAGTTTGTTGTCTTCATTTTCATCTTTTGTTTTTAATTTTACCCATGTGTTTCAGGCTGTCTTTTCTGTGCCTATCTCTCGCCGTTGGTTGTTTTGAGTTCTGCTTTTGCGTGTACATTAGAAGTGATTGACTATCTGGTCCCATTTCATGGTTTGACATTATCATGGTATACTCTACACTGGTTCCACAGTAGTGAAGTGGATATCTAAACTTCTCTGATAAGGGCACAGAACTTGTATTAATGTAGCACATGTTAATAATTTTGTAGAGATTTAAAAAAACAAAAAGACCAGACCTAATAGGTCGCTGCTCAAACTAAAACAGGATATTTATAGCATGTTTCTCTTTTATATACAAATTTAGCTCTCCTCCAGTGCTATTTGCACACTGTGGTGAGCTTGGTTGTAGTATTTTTTCACCATTTAGTGTTTTTTTTTCCTCCTCTACTCTTGTGGTAGTGTTTTTGTTTGTAATATAATTGACATTATTTTGATATTCATGGCCAAGGCGAGTAAGCTGCCTTATATTCAAACCCTGGATCATCATATTAGCATGCCCCCCGGGAAGGTTAACCCGGTCAACAAATGCCCGCAGAAGTCGGATGTGTCGGCCTAACGGCGCAAGAACGCGAGCTCTGCTGTAAACAGGCACAACGCAATCACATCCGGAAAAAAACTCCGGATGAACGCAGAAGAAGAAGAAGATATTAGCATGCCTGTGCTTGCCAGTGACATCTGTATTGTTCATCTTTATATACAACCAGAAACTGGATGGCTTGTCCACAGAGGATTTGACTTTCATGGCAACTGAGTGGTTAGAAACCAGGTTACAGCATGGTTTTGATGTAGGTGTAAATTAGGGTTATGGCTTTACTCGGCTAGGAAGTGAGGAGCACTAATTTACACCACGTCATGAACATTTTGATATGCTCAGCAATTTGTAATTGTGTATCAGCAATACAAATACATTGTTTCATGCAGCATATATCTGACATGTCGTTGCTGTCTGTTCCCCAGGATTGTTGTCTGCAACCTGTACCCGTTTGTCAAGACAGTGGCAGACCCCAGTGTCAAAGTAGATGATGCTGTTGAGCAGGTTGATATTGGTGAGTCAGCATCTGTTTTCACTGGATGTGTGGTGGGTGAGAGCATGGTTTTTATGAATGTGGTGGGTGAGAGAGCCAAGTATTCACTGAATATTTGGTGAGTGAGTCTGATTTCACTGGATGTGTGGTAAGTCAGCACCTGGTTTTCATGAATGTGGTGGATATGAGAGCCAAGTATTCACTGGATATTTGATGAGTGAGAGTCTGATTTCACTGGATGTGTGGTGAGGGAGTATATTAGTTGATTGAGTGTGTGGTGAGGGAGTATGCTTTGTTCACTGAATGTATGGTGGGGGAGTATGCTTTGTTCACTGAATGTGTGGTGGGGGAGTATTGCTTTGTTCACTGAATGTGTGGTGAGGGAGTATGCTTTGTTCACTGAATGCATTTCTACTCCTGAAGTTTATGTACGTGATGTGTGGGGTGGTATCTGCATGTGTTGTGTGTGTGTGTGACGTTTCTACTCCTCTTGTTTACAGTGGTGTGTGCAAATTTCTAATGAACTCTGAATGTGTCTGGCCTCCAGGTGGTGTCACCTTATTAAGAGCTGCTGCCAAGAACCATGCCCGGGTGACTGTCATTTGTGACCCCCAAGATTACACCAGGTCTGTAATCTTTTACCTTGACCTAAATATGTTTTAAAAAATAGGGCTATCTTTTTACTCTTTTTACTTTAAGTAATAGTGTGTGGATATGCAGTATCATATGAGGTCATAAAATCTGAACAAACAAACATGGAAAGGGTCTAATGAAGTCAAGGACAACACAGCAGATAAGATACCCTAGAAAACAGCAATGTTGCCGGTACTAGTGGCTGTTATTTGTTGGGGACAATTGACTGATATTCAGTGTATAGGCAGATTGTTTTATACCTTCATGAGAATCTTTCCCCAGCATGTAAAGTTTACCACTGTATCGTGTATGATATCTGTGGCGAATACAACATGCAACATTAATGTTGATCAGGGAGCATTTAACATCTTTGGCTATACCATGAGATAGGAAGCACCCTGGTACATTTGTCTTGAGCTTAATCTGTGTGAAAGGTAATGGAAGCAGTAATGTAGTTGGTGAAAGGTAATGGAAGTGATAATGTAGTTGGTGAAAGGTAATGGAAGTGATAATGTAGTTGGTGAATGGTAATGGAAGTGATAATGTAGTTGGTGAAAGGTAATGGAAGTGATAAATGTAGTTGGGGAAAGGTAATGGAAGTGATAATGTAGTTGGTGAAAGGTAATGGAAGTGATAAATGTAGTTGGGGAAAGGTAATGGAGGTGATAATGTAGTTGGTGAAAGGTAATGGAGGTGATAATGTAGTTGGTGAAAGGTAATGGAGGTGATAATGTAGTTGGTGAAAGGTAATGGAGGTGATAATGTAGTTGGTGAAAGGTAATGGAAGTGATAATGTAGTTGGTGAAAGGTAATGGAGGTGATAATGTAGTTGGTGAAAGGTAATGGAGGTGATAATGTAGTTGGTGAAAGGTAATGGAAGTGATAATGTAGTTGGTGAAAGGTAATGGAGGTGATAATGTAGTTGGTGAAAGGTAATGGAGGTGATAATGTAGTTGGTGAAAGGTAATGGAAGTGATAATGTAGTTGGTGAAAGGTAATGGAGGTGATAATGTAGTTGGTGAAAGGTAATGGAGGTGATAATGTAGTTGGTGAAAGGTAATGGAAGTGATAATGTAGTTGGTGAAAGGTAATGGAGGTGATAATGTAGTTGGTGAAAGGTAATGGAGGTGATAATGTAGTTGGTGAAAGGTAATGGAAGTGATAAATGTAGTTGGGGAAAGGTAATGGAAGTGATAATGTAGTTGGGGAAAGGTAATGGAAGTGATAAATGTAGTTGGTGAAAGGTAATGGAAGTGATAATGTAGTTGGTGAATGGTAATGGAAGTGATAATGTAGTTGGTGAAAGGTAATGGAAGTGATAAATGTAGTTGGGGAAAGGTAATGGAAGTGATAATGTAGTTGGGGAAAGGTAATGGAAGTGATAATGTAGTTGGTGAAAGGTAATGGAAGTGATAATGTAGTTGGTGAAAGGTAATGGAGGTGATAATGTAGTTGGTGAATGGTAATGGAGGTGATAATGTAGTTGGTGAAAGGTAATGGAAGTGATAATGTAGTTGGTGAAAGGTAATGGAAGTGATAATGTAGTTGGTGAAAGGTAATGGAAGTGATAATGTAGTTGGTGAAAGGTAATGGAAGTGATAATGTAGTTGGTGAAAGGTAATGGAAGTGATAATGTAGTTGGTGAAAGGTAATGGAAGTGATAATGTAGTTGGTGAAAGGTAATGGAAGTGATAATGTAGTTGGTGAAAGGTAATGGAAGTGATAATGTAGTTGGTGAAAGGTAATGGAGGTGATAATGTAGTTGGTGAAAGGTAATGGAAGTGATAATGTAGTTGGTGAAAGGTAATGGAGGTGATAATGTAGTTGGTGAAAGGTAATGGAGGTGATAATGTAGTTGGTGAAAGGTAATGGAAGCAATAATGTAATCTGTAAACATTGTTGTGTTGGGGACCTTTGTTTTTTGCATATGACATAAGGAATAAATTCAGGACATTCCCATCGCCTTCTTCAGTAACCATCGCAGATTCCGTGCTGATGATTGCAGTGGCAGCCTGACTGAACATCCGCCTGCATTTCTTATGAGTTGAGTCTCATCCAAGCCCTCTGCTCACTCCTCACTGAATCCATATCTGTGGATGTGCATACCTTTGTGTGTGTGTGAAAGGCATGTGTGAGTAGTGTGGAGACTTGGAGGAAGCTACTATACGTGGTAAATGACAGTTCTTTGCATGACACGATTGAGCTTATACTTGACATGTGAGACCAGAGGAAGAAGCAGATGAAGCCTTTGTTGGCCCCTCTAGTCTGTTAAGTGTAGATGTTGTGTATCTCCAGGGTGCTGGATGAGATCAAAGCCTCCTCGGACACAGACACCAGTCTAGACACAAGGAAAAGTTTGGCCGTCAGGGTAAGAGACGATTGATCAGTTTGTGAAAGTGGAGTCATGTCACTGTTTTTTATTCTTGTTTTTTCCCATTTTTTTTTCTTATCTGTTTTTATTTTCCTTCTCTTCTTCGGTCTTCTTTGAATGGGTGTTATGCACCTGACAGGTCAGTGTGTTGATTTCAGCATGTGTTATTCCTCTACACCTGTGGTTCTCAACTTTTTTTGGCTCGTGCCCCCCTTCACCATCATATTTTCAGAACATCCCCCCCCCCCCCCTTTTTCGTATTTCCTCCCTAAAAATCTTCCCCCCCCCCCCTCCCCCTACACAGTATATGTAATAATGGAAGCTAAATTTAATAGCACATACTAAAACAAGTCTAGACATCTACATAAAACGTGATTTACGGGTGTACTGACGTTATAAAATGAATTTCAGAAGGATAAGATGTACAAAACCGTAAAATATGAAGGGAAAAACATCAAGTAATAGGTTCTTGTATTAACACGATCTTGAAATAATCTTAATTCACCTCCCCCCTCCCCCTGCCCCTTGAAACCCTAAAAACATTCCCCATCAGTTGAGAACCACTGCTCTAGACATTTTATCCAAGATAGCTTACTACCTGTATGTATGTTTTCTCTTTTAACAATATATTGTGAGTCGTCCCTATCACACATCCGTGCTATGATGAATCTCTAGTCTCGTTCGTATTACACCATGTGTGGTGAATGATTTGAGATTACACAACTGAGCATGGTAGCTGTTTTATACATCATATTTGGCAAGTGACGTGAGTATACAAAGATAAACATGTTTAGTGTATGTCAGCTGTTTCATACATAGAATAGCCAATCACACATGCTGTGTTGCCTGGGAATATGTAGTTTGTCAATTATTTACCATAACTCTGTTTGATTTTAGCAAGGTTGTACAATTAACCCTTTACAGGGCAGACACTTGTCCGTTTTCTAGCCCTGAACGGGCAAGATTTTTTCAGGTTCAGTCAAATTTTGCGTCGCTTTAGTAAAAACATCACAAATAAGGTGTTAGTCAACCGATTTTAGTTAAACAACACAATGAAGGGAAAAGCATGCAGAATAGGTTACTCACGTGATTGTTGTCGGTAATCCATATATGAACACAAATATTTATGAAATACGGCATGTTTGTGATTTTCCGTCATCTATACGGCAATTTACAAACACATTTTCAGAATCATAATCACTTTCTTTAAAGTCCGACTCAGACTGCTAATGCAAAGTAACGCTTTGCACTGATATCTAGCGCCGATTAATAGTCAACTTCGTGCCCTTTAATGTCATTTAAATTGAACCTAGCGAAATCTCGGCTATCACTTGAAGAATCGCCAAAATCCATTTTGAAAAACAGCGTAAAAATCCCGAAAACTATCAAAAATTGTCCGTAAAAGTCCGTTCAAATTCATACTATCGCGTTTACAAATGGTGGCCACGTTGTCAAGCTGTCGGCGAAAGCGAAAGTAGCCATCGGAAGTGTCGGAAAGCCGAGAGATCGCGTTTTTACAATGCATAATAGTATCGGCCGGAATCGGACTGCTACGATCGTTTTATGGCATCGGCCGGAATTGGCCGCTGTGACCTGTAAAGGGTTAATGCATCTCTGCAGTGATGATCTTCTTGTCTCGTTCGTATTACACCATTTGTGGTAGTGATTAGAGATTACAGAACTGAGCATGATTGATGTTACATACATCACATGGACAAACTGCAGCTGAAGCACAACTGACAGTATTTTACTCTGAGACTTACACAGAATAGCTACTTAGTTTTAGTGGCTGTGTGTTTATACAACTTTTAGGGGGGGGGGATATCTGTTTCTCTCTCATGCATGTACTCGCACACACCTGCACACAATTAATGGAGCAATTTTCAGTCAATCTTATTGAAGCACATGGTACGGACATATGCTGTATGTTTCTGATTTTCCATGATGAGTTTCAAGTCTCGTTCGTATTACACCATATGTGTGGTGGATGATTTGAGATTACACACCTGAGCAGGTAGCTGTTTCATACATCATGTTTAAGGATCTTAGATTTACTAAATCATGTGTTAGAGAGTGCAATGGAATAACCAATCGCATGTGGTGCCTTGCTTGTGATAGTTTGCTGTCATTGACCTTGGTCTGTGACCCTGCAAAGGGGTGCTCCTGTGCAGTGATGATGCTCTAGTCTCGTTCGTATTACACCATGTGTTGTGTATGATTTGAGATTACACAACTGAGCATGGTAGCTTCTAAATATATCACCTGAACAATGCCTGTGAGACACTACTGGCAGCGATATTTTACTCTTGATTTCAACAGACTGGCATTCAACACGGCTGTAGTGGCTGGGTTTTTATACAACTGACGTGATTGGGTGGGAGCTGGGGTAGCATTGTGGGTAGCGCACGGTACCAACATTCTTATGTTATCTGGTTGGTCGTGTTCTTTTCCAGACGTGATTGTCACATCATGCTGCTGTTTGGAGGCACATCATTATGACCTCAATAGTCCAGATTTCTGTTTCTGCCTCTTTCTCGTCCCCTGTCAGCATGAATCGTTCATACACACAATTTTATGGAGCAGTTGCTGAGTTTCCAGTCATATGTTAACATTAAGCCTCATCACACATGCCATAAATTTCTGATATGCAATGATGAGTTTCTTGTCTCGTTCGTATTACACCATGTGTGGTGAATGATTTGAGATTACACAACTGAGCATCGTAGCCGTTTCATTCATCACGTTTGAATAATTTGAAACTACAGAGATAAACATATATATTGTTTCATTAATATATTTAGTGTTCCTCACATTGTTTGCTGTTTTATGTCAAGGTTATGCATCTGTGCAGTGATGATTCTCTAGTCTCGTTCGTATTACACCATATATGTGATGGATGATTTGAGATTACACAACTGAGCATGGTTGCTGTTTCATACATCACCTGGACAAACTGCAGCTGAAGCACCGCTGACAATACTTTACTCTGAGACTTAACACAGAATAGCTTTCATTACAGTTTTAGTGGCTGGGTGTTTATGCAACTTATTGAGTGGGAGATGCAGTAGTGTTGTGGGTAGTGCATTGCGCCAGCATCAAGTGTTTGATCGGTCCTATTCATTTCCAAGGCTGTCTGTTGCATAGAGGAGCAATAGTGCTGGATCCCCTACACACAGCATACTGTTATCTGAAAACACATCACTATAATCTCAACAGCCCAAATATGTCTCATGCATGCACACGCACGTACACAATTAATGAAACAATTTCTGACTTTCTGTGTATGCTAACACTGAACTTATTGTAGCATGTAGTCCTAGGTGTGTAATGTCTTTATCCGTCATCCCATGTACTCTCGTGAGTGGCGTGACGTACGGCGAGAATCTGTAGGGGTTCTTGCCGTGGCAGTGACATATGGGGTACGTGAGCCGGTCTCTCAGAGAGCAATGGCAAACAACTGAGCGTGGTCTTGCCTAGTACATCAACAGCAGCTGAAAATGCTGGTGTTGACTGCGACGTCCCATAAGGGATATGCAACATATAAAAAAAGTGGATGACACATGCCATATATTTATGATGTGCAGTGATGATTCTCTAGTCTCGTTCGTATTACACCATGTGTGGTGGATGATTTGAGATTACACAACTGAGCACGGTAGCTGTTTCATAAATCATGTTTAATTATTTTAGATTGTTTTGTAAGTCATGTGATTAGAGAGTACAAAGATTAGCCAATCAAACATGGTGCCTTGCTTGGGATAGTTCGTTTGCTGTCATTGACCTTGACGGTGTGTGACCTTGTAAAGGAGTACAACTCATGCAACTGTGCAGTGATGATTCTCTAGTCTCGTTCGTATTACACTGTATGTGTGGTGAATGATTTGAGATTACACAACTGAGCATGGTTGCTGTTACATACCTCATGTGGACAAACTGCAGCTGAAGCACAACTGACAATACTTTACTCTGAAACTTTACAAATTATACCTCTCACTACAGTTACAGTGGCTGGGTTTTTATACAACTTACTTGAGTGGGGGATGCAGTAGCATTGTGGGTAGTGCACTGTGTCAAAATCCAGTGGTTGATCAGTTCTGTTCATTTCCAAGGCTGATATATTCCAAAGTTCCACTGTCACATAGAGACCTACACACAGCATACTCCTATCTTGAAGGACACCACTATAACCTCAATAGCCCAGATGTTTTTCTCCCTCGCATGCTTGTATACACACACACCTGCACAATTAATGGAAAATTTTCAGTCATGTTAACACCTAACTTATTCCAGCTTGTAGTACGTGACACATGCCATATATTACTAATGTGCAGTGAAGAGTTCCTAGTCTCGTTCGTATTACACCGTATGTGTGGTGAATGATTTGAGATTACACAACTGAGCATGGTTGCTGTTTCATACATCACATGGACAAACTGCAGCTGAAGCACAACTCAATATTTCACTCTGAGACTTACACATAATAGCACTCATTACAGTTTTAGTGATTGGGTGATTATACAACTTATTGAGTGGGAGGTGCAGTAGCATTATGGGTAGTGCGCTGTAGCAACAACCAGTGGCTGATAGGTTCTGTTTGTTTCCAAGGCTGATAGTCTGCCGCATGGAGGAGCAAAAGTACTGATTCCTACACACAGCATACTGTATCTCGAAGCACACCACCATTACCTCAACAGCCCAAATCTGTCTCTCTTTCTCATGCATGTACACAATTAATGAAACAATTACTAATTTTCTGTCGTATGTTTAATGCTGAACTTATTGTAGCATGTAGTATATTTCTGATGTGCAGTGATGATTCTCTAGTCTCGTTCGTATTACACCATGTGTGGTGAATGATTAGAGATTACACAACTGAGCATGGTTGCTTCTGTACACATCAATTGAACAGTATGGCTGTGGGGCACTACTAGCAGTGATATTTTACTCTTGATTTCATGAGACTGGCATTCTTCTTCTTCTTCTGCGTTCATCCAGAGTTTTTTTTTTTCTTTTCGGATGTGATTGCGTTGTACCTGTTTACAGCAGAGCTGCGTTCTTGCACCGTTAGGCCGACACCTCCGACTTCTGCGGGCATTTGTTGACCGGGTTAACCTTCCCAGGGAGACTGTCATTCAACACTACTGTAGTGGCTGGGTTTTTATACAACTGACGTGATTGTTTGGGAGTTGGGGTAGCATTGTGGGTAACGCACGGTACCAACATTATGTTATCTGGGTGGTTGTGTTCTTTTCCAGAAGTGATTGTCACATGATGCTGTCTTCTTGAGGGACATCATTATAGTCCAGATTTCTGTTTCTACCTCTCTCTCGTCCCCTGTCAAGTATGAATCGTTCATACACACAATTTGATGAAGCAATTGCTGAGTTTCCAGTCATATGTTAACATTAAGCCTTATGACACATGCCATATATTTCTGATATGCAATGATGATTCTCTTGTCTCGTTCGTATTACACCATGTGTGGTGTATGATTTGAGATTAAACACCTGAGCATCGTAGCTGTTACATACCTCATGTGGACCTGCGTGCCCAATTCTTAACCCTTTGAAAATAAAGATTGTTCGTTCGTTCGTTAGATTAGCTGAAGCACAACTGACAATACTTTACTCTGAAACTTCACAAATTATAGCTCCCACTACAGTTAGTGGCTTGATTTTTATACAACTTACTTGAGTGGGAGATGCAGTAGCATTGTGGGTAGTGCACTGTGTCAAAATCCAGTGGTTGATCGGTTCTGTTCATTTCCAAGGCTGATATATTCCAAGGTTCCACTGTCGCATAGAGAAACAAAAGTACTGGAGCCCTACACACAGCATACTATCTTGAAGGACAAAACTATAACCTCATTAGCCCAGATGTTTTTCTCGCATGTATGTACACACACACCTGCACACAATTAATGGAACAATTTCAGTCATGTTAACACCAAACTTATTCCGGCTTGTGATGCGTGACACATGCCGTATATTACTAATGTGCAGTGAAGAGTTCCTAGTCTCGTTCGTATTACACCATGTGTGGTGGATGATTTGAGATTACACACCTGAGCATGTTTTGCTGTTTCATACATCGTGTTGAAAAATCTTAGATATAGTAAATCATGTGATTGAGAGTACAATGGAATAGCCAATCACACATGGTGCCTTGCTTGGGATAGTTTGTTTGCAGTCATTGAGCTTAATGGTCTGTTACCTTGCAAGGGGATACAACTCATGCATCTGTGCAGTGATGATTCTCTTGTCTCGTTCGTATTACACCGTGTGTAGTGAATGATTTGAGATTACACAACTGAGCATGGTAGCTGCTTCATACTCAAGTTTGGTGAATCATTTGAGATTACACAAAGAATAAAGAATAGCCTATGAAACATGGTGTGTTGCTTGGGACATATAGTTTGTCAGTCATTTACCATAACTGTATATTTGACCTTTGAAAGATTGTATGACTTGTTACAGTGCAGTGATGATTCTCTAGTCTCGTTAGTATTACACCATGTGTGGTGGATGATTTGAGATTACACAACTGAGTATGGTAGCTGTTTCATACATCATGTTTAATTATTTTAGATTGTGATTGGTAAGTCATGTGATTAGAGAGTACAAAGATTAGCCAATCACACATAGTGCCTTGCTTGGGATAGTTCGTTTGCTGTCATTGACCTTGACGGTGTGTGACCCTGTAAAGGGATACAACTCATGCATCTGTGCAGTGATGATTCTCTAGTCTCGTTCGTATTACACCATGTGTGGTGAATGATTTGAGATTACACAACTGAGCATGGTAGCTGTTATATACCTCATGTGGACAAACTGCAGCTGAAGCACAACTGACAATACTTTACTCTGAAACGTCACAAATTATAGCTCTCACTACAGTTACAGTGGCTGGGTTTTTATACAACTTACTTGAGTGGGGGATGCAGTAGCATTGTGGTTAGTGCACAGTCAACATCCAGTGGTTGATCGGTTCTGTTCATTTGCAAGCCTGATATATTCCAAGGTTCCACTGTCACATAGAGACTTACACACAGCATACTCCTATCTTGGACACCACTATAACCTCAATAGCCCAGATGTGTTTTTCTCCCTCACATGCATGTACACACACACCTGCACAATTAATGGAGCAATTTTCAGTCATGTTGACACCAAACTTAATTCCAGCTTGTAGTACGTGACACATGCCATATATTTCTGATGTGCAGTGATGAGTTTCTAGTCTCGTTCGTATTACACCATGTGTTGTGATTGATTTGAGATTACACAACTGAGCATGTTTGCTGTTTCATACATCATGTTGAAGAATCTTCGATTTAGTAAATCATGTGATAGAGAGTACAATGGAATAGTCAATCACACGTGGTAGATTGCTTGGGATATTTTATTTGCAGTCCTTGACCTTGGGTGGTCTGTGACCCTGAAGGGGATACAACTCGTGCATCTGTGCAGTGATGATTCTCTAGTCTTGTTCGTATTACACCATGTGTGGTGGATGATTTGAGATTACACAACTGAGCATGGTAGCTGTTTCATACTCAAGTTTGGTGAATCATTTGAGATTACACAAAGAATAAAGAATAGCCTATCAGACATGGTGTGTTGCTTGGGACATATAGTTTGTCAGTCATTTACCGTAACTGTATATTTGACCTTGGAAAGATTGTATGACTCGTGCAACTGTGCAGTGATGATTCTCTTGTCTCGTTCGTATTACACCATATGGTGGGTGATTTGAGATTACACAGCTGAGCATGGTAGCTGGTTCATACATCAAGATTGTTGAATCATTTGAGATTAATAAGAAAAACATGTTTAGTGTTTATTCATATATCTAGTGTTTCATTCATTGTTTGCTATTTCATACGTTATGTTTGGTGAATCATGTCAGATTGTAGAGAGGCAAAGAATAGCCTGTCACACATGCTGTGTTTCTTGGGATGTGTAGTTTGTCGGTCATTTACCATAAAACTATCTTTGACCTTGGATAGAATGTATGACTTTTGCAACTGTGCAGTGATGATTCTCTAGTCTCGTTCGTATTACACCATGTATGATGGATGATTTGAGATTACACAACTGAGCATGGTTGCTGTTACATACCTCATGTGGACAAACTGCAGCTGAAGCACAACTGACAATATTTGACTTTGAGACTTAACACAGAATAGCATTCGTTAGTTATATTGGCTGGGTGTTTATACACCTTACTTGAGTGGGGGACTGCAGTAGCATTGTGGGTAGAGCAATATGCCATCGTCCAGTGTCTGACCAGCCTTATTCATTTCCAAGGCTGACATTTTCCAAGGTTGCACTGTCACATAGAGAAGCTAAAGTACTGGAGCCCTACACGTAGCGTACTGCTATCTTGAAGGACACCTTTATGATCTCAAATGCCCAAATCTCTCACTCATGCATGTACACACACACAACCTGCACACAATTAATGGAACCTGTGTTAACAGCAAATTTATTCCAGCATGTAGTACATGACACATGCCATATATTTCTAATGTGCAGTGATGAGTTTCTAGTCTCGTTCGTATTACACCATTTGTGGTGGATGATTTGAGATTATAGAACTGAGCATGTTTGCCGTTTCATATATCGTGTTTGAGATTACAGAGATGAACATGTCATGTGTTTTGATACATCATGTTTGGTGAATCATTTGAGATTGCAGAGAGCCAACCACATGTGGTGTGTTGCTTGGGATAGTTATTGCAGTCATTGACCTTGGCTATATTTAAGAGATAACTGCATGTGATATTTCTCCCTTGTCTTGTTTCGAGATAGGTTATTTATGGGTAAGCATTCTATCATCTTTGTCTGTCCCACAGGCCTTCAACCACACAGCGGAATATGACGCAGCCATATCCAACTACTTCCGTCGCCAGTACAGCGCGGGTGTGTCGCATCTGCCACTGAGGTACGGCATGAACCCACACCAGAAACCTGCCCAGATTTACACAACCCTGCCCGAGCTGCCCCTGAAAGGTATGTTTTGTTGTCCACCAGTTGTTGATCTAGTCATATCTGATTGTTCTAGATGTTTGGTGTCTGGTCTGTTCACTGAGATAGGTATTGTGTACAGATGTTTACTGACTGGTCTGTTCACTGAGATAGGTATTGTCTGCAGGTTTCACTTATACAATCTATTTTAGACTCAGAATAGGACATAGTCTCGGTATTCAGTCACATGTACACTATGCACTGCAGACATAAGGCTTATTTCAAGCGAACAAGAAAAAGGAAGTTGTGAAATTGCTACTTTACTTTACAACAAAGAAAACTGGTAATCTCACTTCATAAAACTGCAATCTAGCATGTTAAATTGTGACACTGGTAGCATACCAGCTTGTCAGCAGTAATCCATGATTTAATTCATAGCAGTGTGAGATTATTTTCTTTTTCTGAGAACCATGTCTGTTGGGACAATACAGCCATCAAAATTGGCGTCGGGCATTTTTGTGAGAAAACATGATGAGAAATAGAGCTTGACACCTCATAATGCTGTAAGCTGTAATATTTACAGTACTGTAACCTAATACTGTTGTGTGGTGTATGATGAGAAATGACTTCATTGTTAGAGTAACTGTTCAGAGGAGGTCATTCATGAACCTGTTCCTTGCATTCTCTGCCAGTTGTCAACGGGTCGCCAGGGTTCATCAACCTGTGTGATGCTCTCAATGGATATCAGCTGGTGAAGGAACTCCAGCAAGCCCTGGGACTACCAGCAGCCACTTCATTCAAACATGTCTCTCCTGCAGGTGAGTACTGTCCTGATGTGTCAGTTGTTTGTGTCATGTCTTGTCTGTTAATGTCATGTCCTGTCTCTTGGTGTCATGTCCTTAGACATGTCTGTCCTGCAGGTGAGTACTGTCCTGATGTCAGTTGTTTGTGTCATGTCATGTCCTGTCACAAGACATGTCTCTCCTGCAGGTGAGTACTGTCCTGATGTGTCAGTTGTTTGTGTCATGTCTTGTCTGTTAATGTCATGTCCTGTCTCTTGGTGACATGTCCTGTCTGTTAATGTCATGTCCTGCCTCTTAATGCCATGTCTGTCCTGATGTCAGTTATTTGTGTATGTCTGTTAATGTCATGTCCTGTCTCTTGGTGACATGTCCTGTCACAAGACATGTTTGTCCTGATGTCAGTTCATGTCATGTCCTGTCCTTAGACATGTCTGTCCTGGTGTCTTTTGTTACTGTCATGTCCCATCTCTAGTTGTCTGTTCTATCTTTTGTTGGTGTCATGTCCTGTCTGTTCTCACATCTTTTGTTGGTGTCATGTCCTGTCTGTTTGTGACATCTTTTGTTGATGTCATGTCCTGTCTGTTCTCACATCTTTTGTTGGTGTCATGTCCCGTCTGTTCTCACATCTTTTGTTGTCGTCATATCCTGTCTGTCCTGGTGTCTTTAGTTGGTGTTATTAGCTACTTTTCCCACAAACAGTCAAACAAGATAATAAATGCCAGGTCAAGCCATGCACTTAATTTAACATCACATAAACTAACCACATCATCATTCATGGCCAGATATTCAGTGGAAGAGCACTTTCACTCAGTGGTGTCACTCCAGCCGTCCACGGCTGCTACTGACATTCACACTCCTCCTCCTTGGCATTATGTTGGAGTCTGTTAACAACATTC
Source organism: Cepaea nemoralis (assembly GCA_014155875.1). Taxonomy (NCBI): domain Eukaryota; kingdom Metazoa; phylum Mollusca; class Gastropoda; order Stylommatophora; family Helicidae; genus Cepaea; species Cepaea nemoralis. The sequence goes on along the minus strand of JACEFZ010028408.1, from coordinate 216,865 downwards.
CTGTCACTCCTGGAGGAAACATGTCGGACCTAATCCCCTGCCTGTAGTACCTATATCCTGCATTGATTCTTGGCCTGATCTCTCCAGTAGATGCAAGCCCTTTGAGAGCTCAGACAACCTGAGCGTCAGACTTCCGGAGGATTCCCCATCAAGTAGGCATCCATAGACATCCCGAATATCTCCGGACTGACTCAGTACACACAGATCAAATGGGACTAGTGTGCTGTCACCCTGACCTTGTTGTGTCCTCCATCTTATATGAGCTATCTGGAACTTTTGCATTTGGCTAAGTGCCCTGCTAAACTTTACTTGTGGACAGCTCACTCCTTGGAGCTTCTGTGAAACATGCTGCCCACATGAGGCCTCATTGTGTCAACTTACACTCCTTGGAGCTTCTGTGAAACATGCTGCCCACATGAGGCCTCATTGTGTCAACTTACACTCCTTGGAGCTTCTGTGAAACATGCTGCCCACATGAGGCCTCATTGTGTCAACTTACACTCCTTGGAGCTTCTGTGAAACATGCTGCCCACATGAGGCCTCATTGTGTCAACTTACACTCCTTGGAGCTTCTGTGAAACATGCTGCCCACATGAGGCCTCATTGTGTCAACTTACACTCCTTGGAGCTTCTGTGAAACATGCTGCCCACATGAGGCCTCATTGTGTCAACTTACACTCCTTGGAGCTTCTGTGAAACATGCTGCCCACATGAGGCCTCATTGTGTCAACTTACACTCCTTGGAGCTTCTGTGAAACATGCTGCCCACATGAGGCCTCATTGTGTCAACTTACACTCCTTGGAGCTTCTGTGAAACATGCTGCCCACATGAGGCCTCATTGTGTCAACTTACACTCCTTGGAGCTTCTGTGAAACATGCTGCCCACATGAGGCCTCATTGTGTCAACTTACACTCCTTGGAGCTTCTGTGAAACATGCTGCCCACATGAGGCCTCATTGTGTCAACTTACACTCCTTGGAGCTTCTGTGAAACATGCTGCCCACATAAGGCCTCATTGTGTCAACTTACACTCCTTGGAGCTTCTGTGAAACATGCTGCCCACATAAGGCCTCATTGTGTCAACTTACACTCCTTGGAGCTTCTGTGAAACATGCTGCCCACATAAGGCCTCATTGTGTCAACTTACACTCCTTGGCACTCCCCATGACACATACACTACCCCACATGAGTGCCATATGACGGGCACACACCAAAAGAAATACATAAAAGGAGAAAAGGGATTTTCCATAAGGACACACCAAACTGAACGATCAACACAAAAACCAAGGGAAACCTGATGCGTCAGAGGACAACAAATACGGAGACGTCAGATTCTGCTACTGCGCGGATGTGTTTTCGTGAAGCCCGGGTTCGGTGAATATATGGATGCAATGATTGCGAGGTTTGGCAAATAAACAACAGGAGGAGGAATCTATTGACAAAGGAAACAATCAATGGAAGGACCAAAACCACGAAACCTAGACCAATCCTGAATTCGGAATGGCGAAATAGAAAACAGGGGTTCAAGATGAACTGGATAGAGTAGGGAGATCATTCATAGACAATAGATAAATGCCGACCCTGTCTAAAAGGGCAGTTTACAGTCTAGGAGGCTCAAGCCTATTATTGTTATCCAGCACATTATTAAACGTGTGATATTGTTCGCTGGATTGCGTCAGTTTGTTTTCAAATTGTTTCCAGATGTTCAGGTGAGAAGTTTATTATTCTCAATTAATGAGTTCTAAAGCATTTGATAATTTCCATGTTCAATATTGGTGGAGTTACGTCAAGGCAATGAGGCTGGGTTTAGTTTTGACAACTTATACTCCTTGGCACTCCCCATGAAGCCCCACTACCACACTTGAGTCCGGGTTTAGTTTTGACAACCCACTCTTTGGGACTCCTTGTGAAATATGCTACCCCATCTCACTCTGTGTCAAAAACTCTTACATACCTTTACCTGCACCCTGATGTCAATGTCCTAATGTCGGTTGTTGGTGTCTAGTTCATATGTTGGTTATGTCCAGATGTCAGTTGTTGGTGTGCTGTTATGTCACTGGTAGGCATGTCAAATGTTTATTATTCAATTCCCAGGTGCTGCCGTGGGTGTGCCCCTGTCATCAGACGAGGCTAAACTGTGTATGGTGGATGACTTGGCAGATTTGTCCCCCTTGGCCATCGCCTACGCTAGAGCTCGAGGTAAAACCGCATGTGATCACGATTTCAGCTGGTATTTGCATTGATTGTGTGTATAATAACGGCTCTGTGGCAAAGGAGTTACGGGCGCAGTTTCTTAATCCCGCATACCGTGTTCAAAAGCATAGCTACCGGAAATTTTGCAGATCTTGCAATGGTTTTTGTTATGAAATGGTATGTGTGCCAGTCGTTCAGAAAACAATGACAAACTACTGAACGTAAACTTGCCAAGACATCAAAAACAGCAAATAATGCTATGTCCTGTAAAGGTTATGCAACTAACTTAACTAACTTGTGGCACATCATCAGCAAACAAGGTCAAGTATCATGTTTGACAGCATGCATTTTTCCTGTGGAAGCACATGGGGCTTTTGAGTTCAAATGTTACAGAAAAGTTCTTAGAATATCATAATTCAAAATTTTCGAGTTAAAAATCTACCCAAAGTATTTCAGGATCCTCGCCGGTGGTGTGGAGTTCGTGCACTGAGCTGAGATTCTCCGGACTCGGGCTTGAGTTAGGAGTAGAACGAAGCACTTATGGGTTACACCCATGTGCCGTGATGTTGATCCGTCGACTAAACTAAACTGTCTTAGAATATCTTGGACCAAGAAGAAGAAAATATGGAGATTCTACAAGATCTGAACAAGGAAGAAAACTGTCTCTTATACAATGTCACGTTTCGGACACTGAAATACTTTGGCTGTATGAAATGTCACATTAACGTGGAACGAACAATGATGGAAGCCATAACACCTGGAAGAGACGGGGGATCAACCAGCACAAAGGTGGACATAGAGTGAGGTGCATTTCCACCGGCCGTGATACCTGACATTCTGCAAAGGACCTGTTATATAATGATGTATAATATGTGCTGTAATTAATTTGGTTGTTGTATATACGAGTTGTTCGTTCACGCTATGACATAAACAATACTGTTCTGTCACACACTTTTAGTCTTATTTTACGCAGGTAACAGCTTGTATGTTGATTTGAGATTAATACATAGCTGCTATGGCGAAAGGGAAGCAGTTCGTAATCCCACATAAATGTGTTCGAAATGCTGCTGCGGGTGATTTGAAAGTATGAGTACCGGACGTTCAGAAAGCAGTGGCAAGCTAATGAGCGTAAACTTGCCAAGAAATCACAAACAAATCACCAAAGAATGCTGGGGTGGACTACTGTGTCATGTAAAGGACATGGAACTAACTTAACTACAGAATAGCCACTGGCAACAATTGTGTACAGGAGTGCAAATTGAAATAATTAAAACACTTAAGTCTTGCATAAGAGTGCCAGGGAAAACCACCACATTCACTTCTCCAAAATAGTTTATCAGCTGTCACAAAGACTGATATCTTGTAGCATAACATAAACAAAATATCTTGCCAATTATCTGATTGAATATTGCAACTGCCAGTTATAAACTGCAACTAAATCTTGCTACTGAAATGTGCAGGTGCTGACAGGATGTCATCCTTTGGTGATTTTATTGCCCTGTCTGATGTTTGTGATGTGCCGACTGCCAAGATTATCAACCGAGAAGTATCGGATGGAGTGGTCGCCCCTGGATATGAGCCTGCCGCATTGGAGATACTGAAAAAGAAGAAAGGTGGCGGCTACTGTGTGTTACAGGTGAGTGACTACCATGCTGAGTTTGTTCTGTGATGTCTCGTGTAGTCTACAGTTAAGTACATCACGACAGACTGTCCAAACATCTTTCACGCAATCTATGTGAGATAAATGTAACATAATTTTTTTTTTAAAAACTTGCATAAACTCTGGCAGCTGTCTGGACAACCAAACTGTTTCCTCCGCGGTTGCAAAAACTGTCCTAGCAGATGACAGCATTAAGAGACATTTGAAATTACAGGAGGTCAGGCTGTCTTTTGTCACCTGTTAGTTTTACTGATTATAGATTATGAAAAGAACGTTTAGCAGTGGAATTCAGTGGGCATCTCTGACAAAGCAGCTCGATCTGAACTTTAAATTGCGTTGAAAGCCACATGAGAAAGGTTGGTATATTCGGTTATGACCGCTGAATAACAAACAATTGTCAATTTCTGGTTCACATCATTGCTATATTCTGTCTCAGATTGACCCAGCTTACAACCCACCACTGCAGGAGACCAGGACATTGTATGGCATTCAGATGGAGCAGCGACGAAATGATGCGGTCATCGACAAGAGTCTCTTCTCCAAGGTTGTCACCAAGAGAGATCAGGTAATTATTTGAGACGCCTGCAATAGTTGAAGCAAGTTGACATATTCTACCATCTGTTTGGTGTCAGTTCTCTGTTTCTCTAGTCTTTCCTCGGAGTACTGAGTGTCGGCCAGATCCTGTGGTCACTCCCTGCCGCACTATTTTCTCCAGCACGTGGTTTATCTGTTGTCATACATACAGGCAGTACTTGTATCACTGCCATCATTTGATTGAAGTTGTTGATGCAGTGTTATATGTTGTGGCTGTTTGTTCCATGGAAGTTATCTGCTACTCTAGGTCTGACTGTCCTCTACTATTGTGACTGTACTGTCCTCTACTAATGTGACTGTACTGTCCTCTACTATTGTAAATGTACTGTCCTCTACTATTGTGAATGTACTGTCCTCTACTACTGTGACTGTACTGTCCTCTACTATTGTGACTGTACTGTCCTCTACTACTGTGACTGTACTGTCCTCTACTATTGTGACTGTACTGTCCTCTACTACTGTGACTGTACTGTCCTCTACTACTGTGACTGTACTGTCCTCTACTATTGTGACTGTATTGTCCTCTACTTCCGTGACTGTACTGTCCTCTACTTCCGTGACTGTACTGTCCTCTACTATTGTGACTGTACTGTCCTCTACTATTGTGACTGTACTGTCCTCTACTACTGTGACTGTACTGTCCTCTACTACTGTGACTGTACTGTCCTCTACTACTGTGACTGTACTGTCCTCTACTACTGTGACTGTACTGTCCTCTACTACTGTGACTGTACTGTCCTCTACTACTGTGACTGTACTGTCCTCTACTGCCGTGACTACTGTCCTCTACTACCATGACTGTACTGTCCTCTACTACCATGACTGTACTGTCCTCTACTGCCGTGACTGTACTGTCCTCTACTTCCGTGACTGTACTGTCCTCTACTGCTGTGACTGTACTGTCCTCTACTTCCGTGACTGTACTGTCCTCTACTTCCGTGACTGTACTGTCCTCTACTTCCGTGACTGTACTGTCCTCTATTACTGTGACGGTTCCCTACTGCTGTGTGAACATTGGAGAATGTACACAAAAATTAAACAACAACATAATGCTACCAGTATTGACAATAACAGTAATGTAAATATAATATGGTGATGATGATAAAATCCTTATTTCCAGTTACCGGAAGAGGCAGTGCGTGACCTGATTGTTGCAACGATAGCACTCAAGTACACGCAGTCAAACTCCGTCTGCTACGCCAAGAACGGACAGGTATATGTTTTGTTGTTTGCTGTATTGTGTACATGTGATCGAACACTTCTTTTACACCTAATTGGATTACATTCAAATCTGTCCTATTTAGTTATGAAATGAAAACATTTTGCTGAGACAAAGCAAAAAGTTGAGGACAAAAGAGGTATTGGGTATTAAAGATACAGATGGACAGAAAACATTAAGAAATTGTCAGGATACAGCCTAGCAGAATGCACAATGAAAGCTCAGAATGGACAAATCACCATTTTATTGTAAAGTGACAGCACATTGAAAATTTATAGAAATGACAGAGATGGATGAATGTGTATGTCCTTAGCAAACCTCCTTAAATGGTTTGTCTTGTACGGTTGAATAGTACATTGACATGTTGGTAGAAGTCACATGTTGGTAGAAGTCACATGTTGGTAGAAGTGTCGGAGAGCGGCGGGTATTGGGGATGAATGTTTGAGGTTTGGTTGCTGATGTGGCTTGTCTGCTCGACTTTCAGGTGATTGGTATTGGAGCAGGGCAGCAGTCGAGGATTCACTGCACACGATTGGCTGGAGACAAGGCCAATAACTGGTAACTCTTCTTTGTCCTGTGTGTAGTGGTTGAGTATGTTTTCCTGAATTGCTCTCTTGGATAGATGGCTAATCTGGCAAATCAACTACACTTGTAAGTCATTAAACACTTGAGACCAACAATGAAGGTTAACTTAATTTCACTGGGTTTTACTCCAGTGGCTGTCTCTGTAGAATGGCCAGCTGTCTGCCGAGAGCATCACTCAAAGCACCAACTCTGTTGCTGCAGTGATGACCAGCAGGGGTCTCTGGAACAATTGTAATGCTGGTTTGAGCAACAAAATCTGAAGGCCACCTACATAGCACCGGGCAGACACCTCAACCACAGCTCACGGCCACCACACATGCACCTAACGGATGAATGTTGCTCACAATTTGTTTCACAAGCCTGACCAGGTGTTAGTCAAGTATCATCAGCGTGTGTAATTCTAGCCTGTATTAGCATCCGTGACCTGTATGTTTGTATTGTCCAGGTGTCTGAGACAACAGTTGTCACCTGTATATTTGTTTTGTCCATTTCGTTGTGCCAGCATGCGTGACCTGTATGTTTGTATTGTCCTGGTGGCCAAGATAACACCTGTATATTTGCATTGCCCAGTTGTCTGAGACCACATGCGTGACCTGTATGTTTGGTTTGTCCAGGTGGCTGAGGCAACACCCTAAAGTGATGACCATGAAGTTCAAGAAAGGCGTCAAGCGGCCGGAGGTGTCCAATGCCATTGACATTTTTGTCCTGGGGACTGTTGGCCAGGTCAGTTTGTGCGTTGTTTTTTCACGTGGTGGTGGGTGTGGTCCGCTGTGATAAATGTGATGCCCTTGGGGCGTGATTGCTTCAAATATTGATAAATGTGATCTTGTGACATGTTGGGTGTGATCACTTCAGATAGTTGTGGGTGTGATCATGTCATGTGTTGGATGTGGTCACTTCATATAGTGTTTAGTGTGATTCTTTGGCGTGGTCGCTTTAGATATTGGTAATTGTGGTCTTGTGACATGTAGGGTGGGTGTGGTGGTTTCATATAATGGTGACCATATAATGTGATCCTATGTGTTGGTGTGGTGTGACGTCTCATTATGGAAGTGAATGTAACGGGTAGACATGGTTTTGATATAAAGTTGGAACTAGGGGAAAAATTAGGGGTAACAGATTTTGGCAAGTTCCTTGAAGACTTGACCCCTAGTAGGGAAGTAGGGGAGTTAACGGTTTAGGGCTGACTTAACTGTCGGTGTGAAGCAAATGGTCCCTGTTGTTAGTTCCATTGGACAAAGAGAGCCATGTGTATTTTCTGTTGAGAATAGAGGGGCTTGTAGAAGGCAGTGTTATGTTTAGTGTTTACGGAAATTATACACCTGAACATTGTTACTGATTGGTCCTGGAAAGTGTGATCCTGTCGTTAGTGTCTGTCTCGACGTGATTAATAATAAATACATGTACGTCTCTTAGAACATTTGTAGATAGCCTGTATGTATTAGAACATGTGTAGACATGCAGTCAGGTGCTGAAACTGACCATCATTACTTTCTTGAGCTAATCTCACTTTGGACACATCTACAGGACATGGATGTGTCAGCATGGGAAGCCCAGCTGGAGAACCCACCCAGCCAGTTCACAGAGGTGAGTTTATTGCACGTCTCTGTGATACTTTCCCTCCTTCCCTGGCCACAGTATTTACTCATTTCTGTCTGGTTAGGGTGGCATGGTAGCGTAATGGCTAGATGCCTGCCTGCCAGCTTGGTGGTTTGAGGTTAAATCTGCAACAGTGTGCATTTTGAAACTCTGTGGTCTCCAGGATCAGCCCAGTGTACCTTGGGTGGCAGGGGAAGTTGTGGGAGGTAAAGGCAGCTGGTGTAATCGTGCCCACGTCAGCCTTCAGTTGCTGGTTGGTCTGTAAATATGGGTCTGGCACCATGCACCCAGTGGGCCTCTACTGCTGTCTACAACTGCCCTTTACTGTCTACAACTGCCCTTTACCATCTACAACTGCCCTTTACCGTCTACAACTGTCCTTTACCGTCTACAACTGTCCTTTACCATCTACAACTGTCCTTTACCATCTACAACTGTCCTTTACCATCTACAACTGTCCTTTACAACTGCCCTTTACCATCTACAACTGCCCTTTACCATCTACAACTGTCCTTTACCATCTACAACTGTCCTTTACCGTCTACAATTGTCCTTTACTGCCATCTTCTGGCTGAGCTGGTGCTATCCACATTGCTTCCGTTGCAACTGGGCTTTTCAATATAGGTTCCAGTACGTATTTTATAGACCTCACGGTATTATTAGGTTCCAGTACCTGTTTTATAAACCTCACAATTGTGTAGATAAGCCATACTGTATTTGTTTCTGACATTTCTCCTGCTCTATATGAATGTTGTATAGATACAGCCATATTACTGTATGTTTCTGACATTTCTCCTGCTCTGTATAAATGTTGTGTAGATAAGCCATATTACTGTATGTTTCCGACATTTCTCCTACTCTGTATAAATGTTGTGTAGATAAGCCATATTACTGTATGTTTCTGACATTTCTCCTGCTCTGTATGAATGTTGTATAGATACAGCCATATTACTGTATGTTTCTGACATTTCTCCTGCTCTGTATGAATGTTGTATAGATACAGCCATATTACTGTATGTTTCTGACATTTCTCCTGCTCTATATGAATGTTGTGTAGATACAGCCATATTACTGTATGTTTCTGACATTTCTCCTGCTCGGTATAAATGTTGTGTAGATAAGCCATATTACTGTATGTTTCTGACATTTCTCCTGCTCGGTATAAATGTTGTGTAGATAAGCCATATTACTGTATGTTTCTGACATTTCTCCTACTCCATATATAAATGTTGTATAGATACGGCCATAATGTTACTGCAGCTTTCCGCTGATTGGAGAACAAACTGTATTCGCATGTTGTGATTGTGACTGATTCATAAAGCAAGCTGACAAAGGTGAAGACTGGCATGCTTTGTGCTGAAAGGTTTGCATCAATTCAGATGTCGCGAATTGTGAGTATTCGCTGGATCTTTTCTCCAGGACACTCTGGTGTGGTTGGTAATGAACAGACAGACAGATTGGCTGGCGCTGCATCATTGAGGGATGTTTTGATGCATGGTAAGACAGATGTGGTGAAAGCCTTCTGGGTGCACATATATTCAGATTGCAATGAACACCATTAGTATTAGAGCTCTTCACTGACTGTTGAAGATGAGGACTGAGCGCTTCTGGGAATGCCCCGATGTCGGTTCTTGACATAACATACTCTGTGTGTAAATATTCTGTGGATACAACCGTGTTTCTGACATTTCTGAGTCTTAATATTGTGTGAATACAACCATGTTTCTGACATTTCTCAGTCTGTATGTGAATGTAGTGTGGATATAACCATGTTTCTGACATTTCTGTCTGTATGTGAATATTGTGTGAATACAACCATGTTTCTGACATTTCTCATAGTCTGTATGTGAATGTTGTGTGGATATAACCATGTTTCTGACATTTCTCAGTCTGTATGTGAATGTTGTGTGGATATAACCATGTTTCTGACATTTCTCATAGTTTATATGTGAATGTTTTTGGATACAACCATGTTTCTGACATTTCTCATTGTATGTGAATGTTGTGTTTATACATGTTCTCATAGTCTGTATGTGAACGTGTGGATACAGCCATGTTTTTGATTACCCTGAGACTGACCCGTTCTCACTGTGATTCTTGTATCATCTCTCTCTCTCTCATAGGCTGAAAGGAAGGAGTGGATTGGCCAGCTGAAAGGCGTCTCTCTCAGCTCTGACGCTTTCTTCCCATTCAGGGACAACATTGACCGGGCCTATCAGGTAGGTTGGAACCTCAAGTTACTGGATACTTAAACTGGCATCAGAGACTGTTCAGTAACTTGTAGGTTCACATGAGTCAAGTAACTGTACTCTCACATTGGGGAAGCTGGCGTCACATTAGGAAATGTCATGTCGGTGTGGGGTGACTTATTTGTAAGTAAACATGGGTCAAGTAACTGCTGTCACATTGGGGGAGAAACGTTTTCTCTGTTTGTCACGAAAGACCATGGAACTGAACTAGAAATGGCAGTATGTGAGGACTGTTTAAACCTCCAACCTCCGATTAGCCAATGTGTCACAAATAGAAACATGATTACAAGTAGAAATGTGATTACATATAAAACTTAAATTCAGATTACTTGCTTCAAGTGGATACGATTTGCCGAGCTGCATGGCTATGTTTTGAGCTGAGTGTGTCTCGCCTAGCTTGGCATTGTCTACCAATAGGTAACATTCTCCTCGTGCTCACTTCCTCGCCGATCTTTTAACAAGGGTCTGCCTGTTATGATGTCAGAGCCTTGGTTGTCTGTCCTTGACCTCATTCAGTGTTCATCAGTTTGTTGTTTAATACTTGAGCTTTCTTCTCCTGCTGTGTACTTCCTGGAGGGATGTGAATGCAGTTTCAAAATTCTGACATCTGGGTTAGGTTGGTCACTTGTGATATTGGAGCAGATCTCTTTGCGTTGATTTTCACAATGGCATTCAGATAGCCATGGCAAACTGCAGAATATATAACTACCTAGAAAATGACAAACTAGCAATAAATGCTGGGATTGATTACAATGTCCTGTACAGCACCGTTCAGAAGTTTCAATGTTATCCTCATATTGTTTACTCGCTGTCCATGACTCTGGAACATACGGTAGTGGGGGGCAATGTAACACCGGGTCACTCCGCTGAATGTTCTCATGTCTGCCTATGAGACCAGAAAACGCCCTGAAAAGTAGACAGACACACCCTTGAGAAGTAGACAAAAAAGTGTCGCATGAAGTGTTCTCATGATGGTTCCGCTGCTCGTGTACTTTCCCACTCATCTTTACTGTTATGTCCCTGGACACGTCACCTGCATCTTCAGTGAGTGGAGAGGAAACCAGCACCAGGCCATTGTCTTCGTCTCCTGCTTGGCTGCTGGTTGGTGACACAGCCACTGTTAATGCAAACCAGGCCGATGGTTTCAAGTGCATCCTCAAGCCTCTTCGCCTTGTGTGCTGGGGGAAGTGTTTCTCCATCATCTACCTTTGCAATCAAAATCATGATAATTACACTGTCCATTCAGCATAATTTTACTAAAACACTGTCACATCTGGGAGCCCAACTTTCACATTGCAGACATGTTGACTTACAGAAACAAGTTATTTGAGAATTCTCCTGGGGGTGATGAGGTCATCTACACAGATGGGTCTGTTTCAGGTGTGAGAAGCTCATGGGCTGTTGTTTCAGGTGTGAGAAGCTCATGGGCTGTTGTTTCATGTGTGAGAAGCTCATGGGCTGTTGTTTCATGTACAAGAAGCTCATTGGCTGTTGTTTCATGTACAAGAAGCTCATGGGCTGTTGTTTCATGTGTGAGAAGCTCATGGGCTGTTGTTTCATGTGTGAGAAGCTCATGGGCTGTTGTTTCATGTGTGAGAAGCTCATGGGCTGTTTCATGTGTGAGAAGCGGGTTCCAAATGTTGCTGTATGTAGCCGAGGCGCGGTGTTGGGGTGAGCGCCCAACATTGCTCAAATACCTCAATGGCTCGTGAATACATAACCTATGCAGCAAAAGTCCAACTCCTGGCCTTCACGTGGCGGGCCTGTTTAAACTAACAGGAGAAGGGGCGACGGCGAGTCTCTGGCGCCGGAAAATAACCAGTATGCTCTAGATGTGTATGCACGTACATGCATGCGCAGACAGGTGTGTGCGCGCGTACACATCTACACTCGAGTGAGACCACAGTCTGCTCTAGCAAAGAAAGGTGCTGAAGACGGAGGCAACCAGCCAAGAGGCGCACCACAGAAATCAGGATGCCACGCAATCACGCAAAATGGAATATGTCGACTACTGCTAATCGTTATGGTGCTCGCCCTGCTTTGGACCCCCAGGCAGGTGCAGTGCCGGGCCCTATGTCTCGAAAGGGTCCAACCCCAACTACTGGAGGTCCTTCTCAGATGTCCTGTGGAGCCAGGGGACATGAGAATAGGACGACTGGCCATACTAAACGAAGACTTAAAATAATGCACTGGAATGCGGAGGGAGTGTCGTGTCCTCCTTTAAAGTGTCGTCCCTGGAGTGAGGAGATCCGACACCCACATTATAATATTATTTTTTTTTTTCCTCAATATTCTGGAGAATCCACCAGCTTCCGTCCAACACACTCCATCAGCCTATGGACACCTTTTCCTATCACTCTCACACTGTCGTACTATGCCCCCTTCTCATACTTCCCCAACGCAACATACTCAACAACTCTTACTTCTAGAAATTAATACAGATTAATTTATTAAAATAAAAGTGTAACGTGTATGAGACGTGTATGCGAAGAAAATGTGTGACGTGTTCTATAAAGTGTAGAGAATCTGACTCTCAGACATCAGCTCAGTCCGCTGATCACAGCAAAGATAGACCACAGCACGTTACGTCAGAACAAGTACGTCTCACCCGTGCCGGAACCATCCTGCCGGATACTGCTTTGCTTCTGTAGACCTCTGGTAATCCCATTTCATCAACATGAGAAATAGACACCGGTGGTATGAACAGTTACTTATGGACCGGATTCACTCTACACAATGTCCGTTCCTAATGTTCTCTAACCAACTGCACAAGTTCTTTTCTAGTGTTTACACAGTTAGTAAAGTTAAGTGTTAGTCGACAGATCATCCTCGTTGCACATCGAACCATTCCGTCCATAAGTGCTAATTACTAATGTTAATTGTTACTGTGATTGATCCTCACTCGTGTCTATCTAGCCTCACGTATAGTGTCTTGTGTTCTATTACACGAGATTATATAACACTAGGTAACTATTAGACTGTTCTCATTTAGTTACTACTGTCTGATGCTGTGTGGTGCATCAGTAATCATCACTATCTCTGGTGAATCAACTTCCGCCTAGCTTCAGTTACGTTCTGTAGGCAACTTTATTGATTGTTGAACTGGTGTTCTTCCGAATGGGATTTTTAATTCTTTCCCAAAACTTGTAGAGTTTCCTTGGATCTGGTAGGGAACCTAGGATAGAAACAACACATCTGGTGATAGTACTAGTCACTGATCCTTTCGGCTGAGTGTAAGCCTATCACCTTGCTTAATGATCTTTAGCTAACTAGACTTAGTCATAGAGCAGATTAGCTACCCACCTAGAGCTGAATCAGGCTATGACAAAGAAAAAATCAGCAAACAGAATGTGGAACCCCTCCCACAAGGGACACCTACGGGAAATCCCAATTATCCCTCATTACTCAATTCTCAACTAGTAAAGCTTATCAACACTTCACTAATCTATTCTAGCTAACAGAGTCAAGTATCACTTCCCTACTCTAGCTAGTTTCCACTCACAGTGCTAATCATCACACTATAGTTTAACAAGGCTACTGCCTAAAGTAATTATAACGAATATATTATAATAGGTTATACCTTAAATGGCACTCCTGCCAGTCCTATCAATCATATCTACATCTGCCATTATAGGCACGTGTAAATTAAGTCCCTAATTAACACACGGTAGATATTATTTCCACTAGGCGCTGCCGTGCCCTGGCACTCTGACTAAAGCATAATTTTCAAGTCCTCCCTAGCTGGTCCCAACTGGAGTTTATATGGCAAACTACCCAAGTTGTCCACGTGACGTTATCCTTTTCGCCCCCACACAGGTGTTATTTGGACATATCAGCCATTTGCAAGAATCTATTTTTCCGGGCTTTAGTCCTGTCAAAGTTGTCAGTAATTGTTAAGATTCTCAAAACAAGCCAGCAAGTTTATGACGACTTCCAACAACAGTTGCAAATAACCCCGTCAAACTCTTTATGTTCAGGACATAAGACTTGACAGATAAACTGTTTTCCTGTCTCTCGCTGCCAATTCCGGTTTGTCTCTGACTGTTGACAAACTGTCAAGCTTCTGTTCAGTGGTGACAATCCAGCAACCATTTCCGTCTGATGTCCGGCACTATAGATGACAAACGGACCCCTTCCATATCCTGTGCTGACAATTATGTGATTTTAACTGTTAATGACTGCCAACTGGTTGTATTCATTCCTTCTCACTCAACACCAAATGTGTAGATGGGCTGACCCCACTGCTTCCATTTACATTCAAATGTAGACAAACTAATCAAGGCGATGCCAGGACCTGTCCCATCAACACCGACCGTTCCAAATCCGTTATAGAGGTACACGTGCACTACAATATTGTCCTGAGATTTTGACATCCGCGGTTTTTTTTTCCAGTTAGTAAAATAATGGTGCTGAAAATACACGCCAAGCAAACGTCGGGAATATTTATCTGTTTAACTCATGGCAATCTCGCGACAGGGAGTCAGCAACAAAAACATAGAATTAGGAAAAATCTTGGACCAAGAAAAAGTAAGCATATGTTGCTTGCAAGAAACTCACCTCAATGAAAATTTTAGCCTTCAAAATCAGAGGCTACCAGTGTTACCGAAACTGACCGAAAGAACAGGCGAAAAGGGGGATAAATGACCCTTGTAAGAAATAACATCATGGCTTCCCAAATCAAAGTCTACATGGAAGGGGGTGAGTATCAGACACTTTAAAATTAAGACAGGGAATACAGATCTACATCTGATCAATTACTACTGTCCAAATGACCGCCCACAGGGACTGGACACTCTACCACTAAAAGAAAAAAAGTTGTGTGTGGCGATTTCAACAGCCACTCGCAGAGCTGGGGCTATGATCACATGGACCAGAGAGGAGAGAGACTGGAAGACTGGCAAGATGAGAATAGATTCATGTTGATTAACAAGCCGTCCGACCCACATACTTTCTACTCGAGATCATGGCACTCTACAACTACACCTGACCTGGCTTTTCATTCACCAGACCTGGAGTGGAACATTACACGAACTGTTGGGAAACAACTTGGTGGCAGTGACCATCGGCCAGTCTTTCTAACCGTAGAAAATGAGCTTGTAAGTGAAAGCAGCACCCTCTCGAGGTGGAACTACAAGAAAGCAGACTGGGCAATGTACAAGCATCGCACCAGCATACTGGTTAGAAACCTGAACACTGAGAAAGACATAAATAAAGCAGTTGAAGAGTTTGGGAAATGCATACTACAGGCAGCGCGAGAAACAGTACCAAGAGGAGCCCGTAAACAATATATACCCTACTGGAGTAGTGAACTGGAACAGTTGCATAATGATGTTGAAGTGTGTAGAAAGCAAGCAGAGACCACACCCAGCCAAGAGCACCACAATAAATTCCAGCATGCAAAAGCCAAATTTCAAAGGGCCAAGCTGCAGGCTAGACGGAAAAGCTGGCAGGAGAAAACGGAGTCTCTGAACTTTGAAAGAGACACAAGGAAATTGTGGAAGCTAATAAAACAGCTTAATGACGAGGGCACTGGGAGAAACTCAAAAATTGCACTACATAAAGATGGAAAAATCTTAACAAGAAAGCAAGCAGCTGACCATTTTGCGGACTCGTTCGCACAAGATAGCAATATCAAAATTAGTCCAGAGAAACAACAAGAGATTCGAGAGAAACGACAACATACAGGACAGAAGGAAATAGTACATGAGGTTCTGGAGGCACCCATCACAATCAGCGAACTGGAGCTAGCCATATCAAAACTGAAAATGAGAAAGTCACCAGGAGCTGATGGTATCTCCAATGAAATGATCAGGAACCTAGGAACAGAGGCCAAAACAAAGCTGTTGCAGATCTTCAATAACAGCTGGACCTTAGGCAGTGTTCCACAAGCCTGGAGAGAAGCAATCATGATACCCCTCCTAAAATCAGGGAAAGATGGTTCCATTGCCTCTAGCTACAGACCAATTAGCCTCACCAGCTGTCTCTGCAAAACACTGGAGCGCATCATCAATCACAGACTGCAGTGGTACATTGAAAGTAAAAACATCCTTGTGCCACAGCAGGCTGGCTTTAGGCAGTGCTACTCTACGGAAGATCAGACAACCTACCTCTCTCAAGAAATTGAGGATGCATTCCAAGAGAAGAAGCTGGTGCTTGCGGCATGGATAGATCTGAAGAAAGCCTTTGACAAAGTCTGGAAAGAAGGTCTGATGAAGAAACTGAGAAACTGCAAAGTCAATGGAAGAATGTACAAATGGGTGAAAGCATACTTGCACAACAGAAGAGCCCGAGTACAGATAGACGGACTCAAGAGCAAGAAAGTACTACTGCGTCACGGTGTCCCCCAGGGCGGAGTCTTGTCCCCCACACTTTTTCTAATCTTCATCAATGATCTTGTTGCTCACCTACCGCATGGAATTAAAGCGGCAATGTACGCCGATGACCTGGTTCTATGGAGCACAAATGAATATGCATCAGTGGCCACCAGATTGCTACAAAGAGCTGTAGATACATTTGCTGCATGGGCAAATAGATGGTGTGTCAGCATAAACACTGACAAGTGCAGCACCACCCTATGATATCCAGATAAATGGAACACCCCTAAGAGAAGATAAAGAACCAACATACCTTGGAGTAACATTTGATGGCAAGCTGACATGGAGAAAGCACATCAACAAAGCAGTAGCAAAAGCCAGAAGGAAAATAGCCATCCTGAGAAAGCTAAGTGGAACCACATGGGGAGCCAGTACGAAAATACTTAGCAAAGTTTACCAACAGAGCATACGACCACACCTGGAATATGGGTCAACTGCGTGGTGTTCAGCATCAAATACCACACTACAAGAGCTGGACAAGGTGCAAAATCAAGCACTTAGAGTCACCACAGGAGGGATGAGATCAACCCCTATAGTGGAAATGGAGAAGATGGGGAGGACACAGGCACTGAGTGAGCGCAGAGATACGAAAACGCTAATACAAGCAGAAAAGTTCCTCAGCTTGCCAGGCCACCCTATGAAGAACAGATTTGAAAACCTAGCTATGGGGCGGTTGAAAAGTAGTTTTATCCACCAGGCCAAACGACTCTGCAGAGAAACCACTGATCTGCCCACAGTTGGTATCCCCCTAACAACTATTCCAGAGCGAACTCCATGGAAAGATGAGCATAGACTATCGTTACAAATCCAGACAAAAGTGAGAGGAATATTTGACAAGGAAGAACAGAACAGTGTGCAGCGCAGAACAGCCACTCTCAGCTTCCTTGATGAAGAATACCCACAGGACCTCTGGATCCGAGTCTACACAGATGGGTCAGCACAAAATGCTGTTCGAAATGGAGGAGCGGGAGTGTACATAGAATACCCAAATAATACTAGGGACACAGCCAGAGTACCGACAGGAAAGTACTGCCATAACTATGATGCCGAAATTGAGGCAATCAAGATAGCAACAGAGAAATTACTAAATAACAGCAATGGTACACAACCTGTGGTGCTACTAACAGATGCAAAATCAGTACTCGAGGCGCTTCTGTCTGGGAAATTGCCAGTACTAAGGACACTACTTTCTGAACTTAGCAGTCAGCATAAAGTCACCATACAGTGGATACCATCCCACTGTGGAGTACCCGGAAACGACAGAGCTGATCAATTGGCTAAGGAAGGAGCCAAAGAGGAACAGCCTGATGTGCCCGTTACATACCACCAAAAGAAAAGAATGATCAAATCAGTCAGAAAGCCACCAAAACCTGCTCAAGATGACTACCACATTATGGACAGACCAGAACAAGTCATTATTCTGCGCCTCAGAACAGGACATAATAGATTACGCAACCACATGTATACAAAATTCAAGATTGGTGAAACAGCCATGTGCACATGTGGATTGGCGTCGCAGACAGCAGAGCACATACTCCAAGACTGCCCAAAATATAACATATCTAGGCAAACCTTCTGGCCTAGAGAGACGACAGTGGAAGATAAACTCTATGGACCACTGTGTGAACTGAAAAAAACAGTTCAATTCATGCAAGAGACGACATTGCAGATATAGACATATTTCAAGCGAACGAAAGAAGAAGAAGAAATGTGTGAGAAGCTCATGGGCTGTTTCATGTGTGAGAAGCTCATGGGCTGTTGGCTGTTCAGGTCGGATGGACAATGGTATGAAAATGTGGTTATACCAAATAGCCTGGCTATGGAGGTCATGGCAAAAGTTGTAGCTATAGACACAGATGTTCACCCAGTCTTGCTTTGTTTCTCTGTGAGAAACAGTGCCCGGTTAGATCAAGATAGGCTAGGCTCGAAGGCTGCTGGTGGAGTCTGAGGACGCCAAGGCTGGAGAAAACATTTGTGTTTGTGCCAGGCCGTGTTGGTGTAGATGTCACAGTGTTCTTTATATAAACTGAGTGACATGGTCGTCTAGGTTTCAATGTTCCTTATATGTCACTATGGAGTGTAAGTAGAGCTAGCCACCTGTCTCACAATGCAACTCACCCCAGTAGTACACATCCATCAGTCAGTGAACAAGATTGATTTGGCGCACATAATCCTTTAATGCGAAAAGAACACGGACAAACGGAATATAATGCTATAACCAAACATAATATAATCCATAGAATATATCTATCCTCCTCACACTTAACACGCACACGTCACTGCCTTCTCACGGCCTACTTAATCTCAAATTCACAGGACAGTTATCCAGCTCCTATCCACTGCTGGACCTCACACAATACACCCCACACACTGGGTCTCGGCCTACAGTTATCCAGCTACTATCCACGGCTGGACCTCACATAATACAACCCACACACTGGGTTTAGGCCTACACTAACTCTTCAACCCACTCTGGGTTTAGGCTTCCATTCAAAAACTCTGAGAACAACACAAGACGGAGATCTCTAACTCCGCTCCTCTCCTTAGACTACCGATCCGCTCGGTATCTAAACAGCGACCCAACTCTCAGCCGGTCCCAGCTTCAACTGCCCTTTCAGTCTCCTGACTTTACACAAAAATACACTGTCTCTCGCCCCATCCACCCTGGGGGTCTCCATCTACCCTCACCATTATTTCTCAGGGCTGGTTGTTTTTCTCATAGTCCCGCTACAGGTCACTCACCTCAATGTCAATGACCCAGGCATATGTCAGTAGATAAAAATAAACATGCTTGCAGGTCGACTGTGAGACGCAGATGAGCAAATAACGATGCTGACTAGTGAATGTCCTCAGAGAGGTGGGAGATGAATCTGCAGCATTGACCAGGCTGTCAGAACATCAAGTCAAGAGGGGTGAATCCAGACAGGACTGCAATGCAGGGAGCCAGAGATGAGTCCACCAGCACAGAACTGGTGTTGTCGGTTACTGAATGATGGGAAAGATCATCAGGGAATTCGACCACGTATACAGTGAATGGTTCAATGCACGGTCAGGATAATCTGATGTCTATCAGCATCATTAACTCTTGTGTGTTGTGTGTGTACTTGTTTCCTGTCTCTTGTGTGTTGTGGGTGTACTTATGTTTCCTGTCCTCTGTCCACAGAGTGGTGTGGAGTTTATTGCCTCGCCAGCGGGCTCAAACAACGACCAGGTAGTGATTGACGCATGCAATGATCATTACATTGCCCTGGCCCACACGAACCTGCGCTTGTTCCACCACTAGGCCTGGCTGTCGTCATGTCACGTCCTTGTGTTGTTTCCTGAAACATTTGCCAGCTGGTTCCGGACGAACCGCCTCCGTGCACAAGTTACATTATTGTTGTAATGGTACTGTTGTAATATACATGTGCTGAGTGTGTGTGTGTGTGAATGTCTGGGGGTGTGGGAGTTGAGATTAATGTAGGTGAGTTCACATTCAGTGTGGCTGCTGTTGCTGGAAGCCTGCGTTAAATATACCAGGCTAGACACGTTTATTAATGGACCCAAGTATTTGACATTAAATAAGCTGTTACGAGACAAGTCGTGAGAAAGTGGTGGCAAACAGGAAGACTGCAGATGTTAGAAACAGAGGAAAGAATGAGGGGTGGGTTATATGCAGAGACGATTAGCACTTGAATTCCATTTCCTGCTTGGCTTGCTGTTCTTGTGACACAGCCACTGTTGATGCAAACAAGGTCGGTGGTTTCAAGTGCATCCTCAAGCTCCTTCACTTTATTCGGTGGAAGATATGTTGTGATAGATCACAGAGGATAGATGTTGGTGGAAGATATGTTGTGATAGATCACAGAGGATAGATGTTGGTGGAAGATATGTTGTGATAGATCACAGAGGATAGATGTTGGTGGAGGTGCCTTTCAGCATGGCACACAATGATGATAGTGACATGAGCTGAATTGTGTATAGACTTCCTGGACAAATCTTGTACACATCGACTTTTCCTTATGAGAAATTATCTCGACTTAAGACTCAGCTAGGGATATTTGAAGCGTGCATGCCTGGGAGTCGGGCTTCCGGCCACTGAGCCATCTACTTGTGCAGACAATCATCAGTATTAGATTTGTGTGCTGGTCCGCGACACAGCAGGCACAGTTCTAAATGTGGCTATTGTGGAAGTAGATTAGTGTCACGTCTTTGTCATGTATGCACGCTGCCAGGACGAGAGACTAAGAATGTATTTTCATCACAGATGCCCTTTCTGTCATTTTAATTTGCATGTAATCAGAGGTTGTTAGTTATTGTTTTCTGTTGTTTTATTTACCTTCATTGTGATCATGGGATGAGTTTACATACAATTTTTTGGGGGGTGTTATGTTGCCATGTTTATGTAGGATTGGTTTGTTTGTTTGCAGTCTTCTTTGTTCACTTTATTTTTTCTTCCCACAGGTCTGTCTCTCAGGGTCTATTCTGACAGACTAGTTGACACTTGACAGTGACAATTGCATCCTGTTGAGTCTATTTCTAGACACGTCTGTTTGATTCTTATATTCATTTCGTGTTGTTGAGTCGAGGAGTGACTGGTCGAGCTAGCAAGTTCTCATTATAAAACCTGAGTTGCAATTTCTCCTTATAAGACCCGGGCTTGAATCCTCGGTAAGGTGTGGATTTTTTTCTGTTGGGGGCAAATAAAACTCCCTAACCTGCACAGTTTGTGGCGACTGCACTAGCCAGGCGACCTTAATTCCTCAGGCTAAGACGCGCGCACACCCCCTGTCCTACACACAAGGTACTATAGGAATAAACAGGTTTTGACCCGACAGTCGTCTTGTAGTTATTCTAGATGTTGGATGATCTCATGTTGAACTTGGGGAAAACTAGTGTCACTGTTATCATTGTTGAATTAATGTTGTGTTGTTAATTGTGTGAATCATTTGTTTTCAACAAAAAACAAACGGGAAAACAGCAGATGATGGGACAGGTCAACCTGTCATAAATGTAGGGTACAGCAAGTCCGTTTAATTCACATAAGACTGACAGAGTGTGAACAGGGGTTTGATCAATTATGGCCGCTTTACAGAATGGGAATATGGATTTCTTAACTTGTAGCCACTTTACAGAGTAGGAGCAGATTGAAGCTGTTTTATGTAGTGGGAACATGGATTTGATAAATTGCAGCCGCTTTACAGAGTGGGACCATGGATTTGATCAATTGTAGCTTTATGGATTTCATAAATTATAGCCATTTTACAGAGTGGGAACATTGATTTGATCAATTTTGTAATTTTATGGTTTTGATCAATTGTAGCTTTATGGATTTGATACATTGTAGCTTTATGGAATGAAAACATGAATTTTTGTTGTTAAAATATAAATGGTATCAGCTGTACGGAGTGTAGCATGGTTGGTTGTAGTCTGGGGACATGAGGTCGGGCCTGGGGGTGATGGTTTGACCTTAGCCAGGCTGACATGGGAGTACCTGCTGCTGTGTGCTCTCATGCCAGAGAGAGTGAGTGACAGATTTGTATTGTGTATATATTATGGTTGTGTAACATTGGCTGTTATTGTGTTGCATTATATTATGTATTTCTCTATTAAAATTAGATGTATCGTCTGAAACGCTTTGTCTCTTTAGTGTAACCTACAGCTGTTTTCTTTTCAGTGTAGTATCTACAGTTCCGCCGGGAACGTTAACCCGGTCAACAAATGCCATCAGAAGTCAGATGTGTCGGCCTAATGGCGCAAGAATGCAGCTCTGCTGTAAACAGGCACAACGCAATCATGCTTCCCCCCCCCCCCCCCCCCCCCCCCCCCCCCCCCAAAAAAAAAACTGGATAAACGCAGAAGACAGAGGTCTCCCTGGTCTAGGAGTTACATGACTTATTCCGTAATCCTGCATACCCTCTTGAGTGATATTGCGCGAGAATCCGTAGCGGTTCACTCCGCGTCGGTAACTTAGGGGTATGTGAGCCGGTCGTTCAGAAAGCAATGGAAAACTACTGAGCGTAATCTTGCCAAGAAATCAACAATCAGCTGAAAGATGCTGATGTTGACAGCGATGTCCTGTAAAGGATATGCAAAGCAGGAAAAGAAATGTACAGCTGCTTTCTCTTCAGTGTCGTCTACAATGTTATCTTCAGTGTCATCTTCAACCGTCGGTTTCAAGTAGATCTCTAGTGTATTATCTACATTTGTTTTTGTTTTTTTTCCTTCTATCTTTTAGCGCTGTTAAGAAGATAAAGAGGAGAGATAGAAATGTGATGCATACAAGACTGAAGAATGCAGGACAGAGTAGCCAGCTTGTGGATTAGCCTTTTTCGGTTTAGGATTAGGATTTTCCGTCTATTCTGTTGTGTCCTCATACTTAAGCTGTTCACAAAAATTTCTGTCACAATCAAACGGTATTTATGTACAGTCTGACGGTCTCAGTACAGCCATGTTGATTGCCATATGGCATTTTGGAGATATCTCTAGGTTCAGATTTGTCAAAAGTTTCATTTTGGCCTTGACTAGAAGATCTGAAATGAAGGTGAAGCACATGTTACAGGAGTGTCTCCACAGAATTGCCCGGACTGGAAACCTCAGAGACTAAACAGTGTGATCTTTTAGTTTGTCTGAGGTCCTAAAGTGGGCAGCGGAAACCTACCAGAGCACAGACAGGTTATCTAATTATAAAATCTTATACTAATTTAAGCAAACGTGGGTAACCCACCCCAATTTCGTCACCGCATTCAAGATATTAACATTGATAGCTCAGAACGAGGGAAGCAGAAGCCACGTGTGTGTCCTTGACCGAGCATACAACATGCATAGGTCAAACAACCGTGTTAATAAGGGGAACAAAAAACGCGTAACCCACCATGCATGTGGTGAGAGGTGACATCTCATCTAGTAGACACCTTTTGGCTACCTCGTCCGGTAGAGACCTTTTGGCCACCTCATCTAGTAGAGACCTTTTGGCTACCTCGTCCGGTAGAGACGTTTTTGCCACCTCGTCCGGTAAAGACCTTTTGGTTGTCAAGGGGCGTGGTGGGAGTTTCTTCATTGGGAGATGAAAGGCCGGAGAAGACGGTCACTTGGTCAGCAATACCCTGCCTGGACTTGTCCATGACTCTACTAACCAGGTCACTAAGTTGAATGGACCCCAGAGTCCTCCTGCCGCCACTACCGAGGGATTTGTTGACGAACACTAAACCCCACTCTATCCACCTACGCATGATGGACACTTACAGCTTCCCCATTGACACTAATTCCGTGTGGACATTTTTAAATGATTCAAAAGTGGTTCTAGTCACGTGGGTATGCAATTCATCTGTTTGTAGTATGAAGTTCAAAGGTCAAGTTGATCGCCGAAGAGAGAAACAAGTAGATATTTAACTGAAAGGGCGGTTTGATAGCACTGTTTTCCAGTTTCATTGGCGAGTTAACAGGGTGAGTCATTTAACTCTGCTCGCACAACCAAACACGTTGACGCAAGATGCTTAGTCTTGAGAAGGGGAAGGAAACCACTATAAAACGCACGGAAACGGATCTAGGGATCATTCTCTATCTGCAAGCTGCCTGGTGTGGGAGCAAGTCTCAGTGTATGCCACATACGGAGAATACTACCATAGCAGCAGTCGTTACTGATACCGGTTGTTTGTGGACAGATTAGCAGAGGTCAATCAACAGGTGACTGATATACTGGCATTGTTTCATAGTTATCATTATCAGCTGGCATTGGTTCATGGTTATATCATCAGCTGGCATTGTTTCATGGTTATATCATCGTCATCATCAGCTGGCATTGTTTCATGGTTATATCACCATCAGCTGGCATTGTTTCATGGTTATATCATCAGCTGGCATTGTTTCATGGTTATATCATCAGCTGGCATTGTTTCATGGTTATATCATCATCAGCTGGCATTGTTTCATGGTTAATATCATCAGCAGCTGGCATTGTTTCATGGTAATATCATCATCAGCTGTCATTGTTTCATGGTTATATCATCATCAGCTGTCATTGTTTCATGGTTATATCATCATCAGCTGGCATTGTTTCATGGTTATATCATCATCAGCTGTCATTGTTTCATGGTTATATCATCATCAGCTGGCATTGTTTCATGGTTATATCATCAGCAGCTGTCATTGTTTCATGGTTATATCATCATCAGCTGGCATTGTTTCATGGTTATATCATCAGCAGCTGGCATTGTTTCATGGTTATATCATCATCAGCTGGCATTGTTTCATGGTTATATAATCAACTGGCATTGTTTCATGGTTATATCATCATCAGCTGGCATTGTTTCATGGTTATATAATCATCAGCTGGCATTGTTTCATGGTTATATCATCAGCAGCTGTCATTGTTTCATGGTTATATCATCATCAGCTGGCATTGTTTCATGGTTATATCATCATCAACTGGCATTGTTTCATGGTTATATAATCATCAGCTGGCATTGTTTCATGGTTATATCATCATCAGCTGGCATTGTTTCATGGTTATATCATCATCAACTGGCATTGTTTCATGGTTATATAATCATCAGCTGGCATTGTTTCATGGTTATATCATCATCAGCTGGCATTGTTTCATGGTTATATAATCATCAGCTGGCATTGTTTCATGGTTATATCATCATCAGCTGGCATTGTTTCATGGTTATATCATCATCAACTGGCATTGTTTCATGGTTATATAATCATCAGCTGGCATTGTTTCATGGTTATATCATCAGCAGCTGGCATTGTTTCATGGTTATATCATCATCAGCTGTCATTGTTTCATGGTTATATAATCAACTGGCATTGTTTCATGGTTATATCATCAGCTGGCATTGTTTCATGGTTATATCATCAGCTGGCATTGTTTCATGGTTATATCATCATCAGCTGGCATTGTTTCATGGTAATATCATCAGCTGGCATTGTTTCATGGTTATATCATCATCAGCTGTCATTGTTTCATGGTTATATCATCATCAGCTGGCATTGTTTCATGGTTATATCATCATCAGCTGTCATTGTTTCATGGTTATATCATCATCAACTGGCATTGTTTCATGGTTATATAATCATCAGCTGGCATTGTTTCATGGTTATATCATCAGCAGCTGGCATTGTTTCATGGTTATATCATCATCAGCTGGCATTGTTTCATGGTTATATAATCAACTGGCATTGTTTCATGGTTATATCATCATCAGCTGGCATTGTTTCATGGTTATATCATCATCAACTGGCATTGTTTCATGGTTATATCATCATCAGCTGTCATTGTTTCATGGTTATATCATCATCAGCTGGCATTGTTTCATGGTTATATAATCATCAGCTGGCATTGTTTCATGGTTATATCATCATCAACTGGCATTGTTTCATGGTTATATAATCAGCTGGCATTGTTTCATGGTTATATAATCATCAGCTGGCATTGTTTCATGGTTATATCATCATCAGCTGTCATTGTTTCATGGTTATATAATCATCAGCTGGCATTGTTTCATGGTTATATCATCATCAACTGGCATTGTTTCATGGTTATATCATCATCAACTGGCATTGTTTCATGGTTATATCATCATCAACTGTCATTGTTTCATGGTTATATCATCATCAGCTGGCATTGTTTCATGGTTATATCATCATCAACTGGCATTGTTTCATGGTTATATAATCATCAGCTGGCATTGTTTCATGGTTATATCATCATCAGCTGGCATTGTTTCATGGTTATATCATCATCAACTGGCATTGTTTCATGGTTATATAATCAGCAGCTGGCATTGTTTCATGGTTATATAATCAACTGGCATTGTTTCATGGTTATATCATCATCATTAAATGGCACTGTGACTTTGGGGGTTCTCCGACATATGATTTGTGAAGGCCACTGGGCACTCCGTGGGTGGGATGATCATTATCACACTTTTTTTTTTCTCGCATATACTTTACAGGACATCGCTGTCAACATCAGCATCTTTCAGCTGATTGATGATTTCTTGGCAAGATCACGCTCAATAGTTTGCCATTGCTTTCAGAGCGATCGGCTCACATACCCCATAAGTTACCGACGCGGCTAAAACCGCTACTGATTCTCGCCCTCGTCACGTTACTGACGAGAGTATACAGGATTTCGGAGAAAGTGACTTTGTGATTACAGTAAGAAAATAACCAGTGACTCGAGTCAGTCCACATTCTTTGGGCTTGTCGTGGGGAGGTGAACGCTGGAGTTTGTCGTCACAACGGGAAAGTTCCAGAAGAAAAGAGGAAAGGGAATACCAAGAGAGAAGATGCTGGACAGCTTGACATCATGGCATGCAGGAAGGTCGGTATCAGAAATTATTTGCAGCACTACAGACAGAAGGTTGTGGACAGACATGATCACCAACGCCACGCGGCATGGGCTATAAGAAGATTGGTAGTACACGAGACAGAACCTACATCGAGTCCTTATGAGGATTGGACATGACCGGGACTAGCCCCGATGAGAATAACACAAGAAGAGACAAGCACGTAGCAGTGCTAACAGAGAAAAGAAGCCAAGAAACGAGAGAATGCGGGCCCCAGTAGGCCCAACCAAGGACCGGTCTTTACCAGGACCAGCACAAAACAAATCTATCCGACGGATAGCTCTAACAGAGCGGAACCAATAAAACTAGTAGGAAGTAGGACTAACAATCCACACAACTACGGCTCTCAACAATAACCACAGCTGATGAAGCAGGTTAGACTAGACCGAATGTGGAAATTTGTTTTTTGGAAAATTGGAATTGGAATCGAGACAGAAGGCTATGGACAGACATGATCACCAACGCCACGCGGCATGGACTATAAAAGGAAGCTGAAGAAATTCCAGGACGCAAGATTTGAAAGAAGTGATAGACCACGAAGATACAAGCACAGAGCAAGCTATAGGAAAGATAGATGGAGTCACCAACAGCTTGAGTACCGGTGAAAAAATAACATTATGAGAAAGGGAGGGGCGAGCCTAACAACATCAGACCCTACAAGTGCGCGAATCTGACCAGACATGATTACAGCAACAAAGAAGAGATCCATACCAACCCGCCAAACATGATTTTTTTTTAAAGTAGACTGTGAGCTTTATTATAACACGATTGTAAGTAACAAAATGAACGTTGCTGCTAAAGCCTTCGTCAGCACAGAACACACACATAAACAGACACACAACTACACGACAAAACTACATGAAAATAATAAGGTTACTTCAACATGGCTTGAGACACAGACAAACATGATTACAACAACAAAGCCTTAAAATAATATTGGTCGCTAGAAGACAAAGAAACATTAACATTTTAAACATACTGTTCGGAGGACAAAGAAACATTTTAAATATACTATTCAGGGGCAAAAAGAAAACTGTAACCTGCATAATTCGCGGCGATTGCACTAGCCAGGCGGCCAATTGCTCAAGCTCAAGGCCCCACTGTCTTACACCGTAAGGTACTATAGCCAGTAAATGACAGTTTGCTTCAAAACAATATTTTCTTGCAGTGAATATGAATAATGAAGACAAACAATAGATTGCTTGAAGGATTTATCTTCTTCTTCTTCTTCTTCGTTCATCCGGAGTTTTTTTTCGGATGTGATTGCGTTGTGCCTGTTTACAGCAGAGCTGCGTTCTTGCGCCGTTAGGCCGACACATCCGACTTCTGCGGGCATTTGTTGACCGGGTTAACCTTCCCGGGGGTTTCTTAGGACGTTTGACTCTCACTGTTGTGGTGTTATCCCGCATCCCAGCTGGTCCATATAGAACAGCCAAAGATCCTGGTCAGCCCTCAAGGGAAGGCAGGGGCAGACCATGGGCATTCCCCGCCATCCAAGGAGGCTTCCATAATTGCAGAGCCGATACATAGCGCTCTGGTACTGGGCTCACCCAAGGAATCGTCACGTCCTGCACATGGCTGCTTAGCCTCACTTCCGTATATTGGGCCTTCCGTTCACCATAGGCTGTTCTTCCGGAAACCAGAAGTATGCAGTCTGCAGATGACATCCACACAGTGAGCTTTCGATTCGGACTTTCCATGTAATGGATTTGCTATCCAAGCAATATTCCATTTCGTGCCACTAGGACACTTTTCCACCTTTTATGAAGTCCACACAGTGGGCTTTAGATACGGACTTTCCACGTAATGGATTTGCTATCCAAGCAATATTCCATTTCATGCCACTAGGACACTTTTCCACCTTTTATGAAGCCCACACAATGGGCTTTTGATTCGGACTTTCCACGTAATGGATTTGCTATCCAAGCAATATTCCATTTCGTGCCACTAGGACACTTTTCCACCTTTTATGAAGCCCACACAGCGAGCTTTCGATTTGGACTTTCCACATAATGGATTTGCTATCCAAGCAATATTCCATTTCATGCCTCTGGGTCTTCATGCACCTTTAAATGTCAACCTGTATGTAGTTAAAGTAAGCTGCGGTCAACTTGAGCTTGTTGATATCTCCATAGAGCTTGTCCTCAAATGAAGCAGGTGTGGGCCAAAATATCTTTCTCTGTTCTGCATACGTTGGGCAATCCTGCAGCAAATGTTTTGCTGTCATTTTTCCAGTTCTACAATTACATTCATCGGTATCTCCTATCTTTAGTTTATTGAACAAGTGGTATTTCAGCCTGTTATGTCCTGTGCGGAGTCTGAAGATTGCTACTTGTTCTCTTCGGTCGAGTTTGTAATATGCATCATCCTTCTGATGGCCTGGATGCTCAGATTCCCATTTGGTTCTATAAGTGCTTTTTATCAACCTCTTTGCCTCATTATAGGTTATGTCTATGTCAGGCTGTGGTAGTCGTCCGCCCTCTTTTGCCAGTCTGTCAGCCTCTTCGTTTCCAGGTATACTGCAATGTGATGGGATCCACTGTATTACAACTTTTTTGGATTTCTGGCATAGACCATGGAGTGCTGCTCTTAGGTCAGTTAGTTCTGTGCTGTTATTGCTCTTGCAGTATTGAGACAGCTGACTTTGCATCTGTGAAGATAGCTATTTGCTTCTCTTTATTTTCCTCCATCAGGAGCATTTCTGCTGCAGTTTTCAAAGCCTCTACCTCCGCTTTGAAGTTACTTGAAAATTTTCCAGTTGCCATTGAATGTGTTTTTTTCACTCCATTTTTTAAATTTAGGAGAATTCCTCCTCCTCCATTCTCTATTGAATTTTTGGCTGATCCATCTGTATATGCATGGGTCCAATTCCTGCTTGGGTAATGTTCTTTTATGTAGTTTAGGGTTATTTCTCTTCTTTCGGTTTCATGCTGAGTGTTCTTTTTCTCAATACCAGGAATGTTTTCTATCATCTCAGGCAGTTGCTGCTGTCTCCAAGCTGGGAACTTGTGTGCATTGTGTATGGGCTTGACTGTTGATATGTTAAGTATAGGATCTGCCCTAATCCTTCGTTTTGCAGTTTCTACAAAGTTGCTACGCTTCAGTCTTCCCTTTCCAAAACCATTAAATCTGTTGTACATAGGGTGGTCTGTCAATCTTCTAAATTTTTCTGCTTGTTGCTGGCTCTGCTATCTCTTCTATCCTGCATTGGTTGTAAACAAGTGATCTTTTCTAGTTCATTAATAGGCGTTGTCTTCAGGCTTCCAGTTATGATTCGCATTCCTTGGTTTTGGACTCTACTTATTTTGTTAAAGTTTGACTTAGCTGCTGTTGCCCAAGCTGCAATGCCATATTCCAGTACTGGCCTCACCCGTCCAGTATATAACTTCTTGAGAACTTTCTCATCTGCTCCCCACGTTGTACCAGCAAGCTTTTTCATGATTGCCATTCTCTGCCTTGCTCTTGTTCGATTTTTCTCAACCTGTGTCTTCCATGTCAGGCGACGATCAAAGGTGACTCCTAGATAGTTTGGATTTTCTTCATGGCGCAATATTTTTCCATTCAATACCAGCTTAGGTTGCTGAGTTTTATTTGAGAGGGAGAACACTGTGCATGTTGTTTTCTCCTCACTTATCTTCACTAGCCATGATTTTGACCAGTCCTCTAGCGCTAATAAGGCTTGCTGTATTCTGCTGTTAGCTGTACTAATATATTCTTCAGATGTCCATATGGCTAGGTCATCTGCAAAGGAGGATGTGTGTACTCTGGCTGGAAAATTTTCTGTGATGTCATTTATATATGCTAGGAATAATGTTGGTGAAAGAACTCCTCCTTGGGGGACACCTTGCTCCAGCAGCATCATTTTGCTTGTTTGTCCTTGTACTTTTGTCCTGGCAGTTCTGTTCTCAAGGTAGTGGCTGATCCATTTATACATTTTTCCACAAACATGCATGTTTTGCAGTTTTACTTTCAGTCCTTCCTTCCATACTTTATCAAATGCTTTTTCTAAATCTATCCAGACTGCTAGTGTGTGCTTTTTCTCTTGGAAGGCATCCTCTATTTCCTGAGCTATATAGGTTATTTGATCTTCAGTGGATCTGTATTTTCTGAATCCTGCTTGGTGTGGTGTTAAGAGTTTGTTTTCTTCCAGATGCCATGTTAGCCTGCCATTGATAATGCGTTCCATTAATTTTCCTACACAGCTAAGTAGACTGATAGGTCGATAGCCATTTGGTTCTTCCAGGTCTTTTCCTTTCTTTGGGACTGGTATTAGTATAGCTTCCTTCCATGCCTGTGGGACTATTCCTCTCTTCCAGCTGTTATTTAGGACTGCTAGTAGTTTCTTCTTTGCCTTGGTGCCTAGTCCTATTAGCATTTCATTTGTGATTCCATCCTTTCCTGGTGATTTCTTCTTTTTTAGGGTATTCATTGCCTGTTCCATTTCTTCCATTGTTAGATTTGCCATCATATATTCTGCTGCTGTCTCTGTATTTCTATGATGTATCTGTTTGTCTTTGATTGCTTTCTTCTGTTCGGTTGTAATATCAATGTGGTTTGCATTTGCATAGTGTTCCATTAGTGCATTTGCAGCCTTTTTGCCTGTAAGCAAGGCATTTCCTTGTTTAATTGTTATTTGTTTGTTTCTAGGTCCTTCATTGTTCATGGCTTTCACTAGTTTCCATAGTTTGTTTCCATCCCTGTCAAAATTCAGGTTTTCTGTTTTTTCCCTCCAACAATCTCTTGTTGTTTGATTTACTGTTCTTTTATATTTTGCTGAGATGGCTTTGAGAGAGATGTTTGCTTCAATTGTTTGTTCTCTCTCTGCTGTCTTCCTGGCATCTTCAACTTTGTCCTCCAAACTTTGTAGTTCTTCAGTCCAGTATGGTTTGTAATTTTTCCTCGCTCCTCTTGGAATGGACTCAGTGGCTGCCTGTATTATCGCTCTGTTTAGACTTTCCACCATTTGCTTTATGTTGCCATATCGTGTATTTATGTTTTCACAATATTTGTCTGTTAGTATGGCAAATCTGTCCCAATCTGCTCGTTTGTAATTCCAGCGGGGCAAGGGCTTTTGCTCCTGTGGAACATACTCCATATTCATTTCAAGCTTGATTGGTCTGTGGTCACTACCTGCTAATTGGTCCAGCACATGGCGATCGATTTTGTGGAGGATGTCTCCTGTGCAGAAAGCTAAGTCTGGAGTAGAAGTGGTAAGCCATCTTCTGGAGTAGAAGCTCGGTGTGTCATCCGCTTTGTTGAGTAGATGGAGATTTGAGTCTATTTCCCAGTCCTCCAATTCATCTCCTCTTTTGTCAGTATCTGGGTATCCCCATCTTTCTGAACGGCTATTAAAGTCTCCGACAATAATGCAGTTTGTGTCAGTTATTTTCATGTTTGAGAGTGTAAGGTCCTTATCTGCTGGGCTATACAGATTGTAGATTCTTATTTTCACGTCCTTTATCATTATATCAACACCTATAATTTCCGTTTGGTTGTTAGAGATCACAGATACTTCGCTGCAAGGTATTGTATTTCGTGTAAGTATTAGAACTCCTCCTTTGTGTCCTTCGCGGTCGAAACGTGTGGCCTGATATCCTCTGACTGAGAATTTGTGATTGGCGTTGAGGTGTGTCTCTTGAATGCATGCCACATCTATTCTATCTTTATGAAGACGCTGTGTTAGGGAGTCTTTCTTCTTGTAAACTCCTTCGGCATTCCACTGTAGTATGTTGAGTGTCCGGGGTATTTGGTCAATAGCTCTTAACCTACTCCTCTGTGCCTTGACTCCACAGCACAGGGGAAGGTGACCACCAGTAGTCATGGGTGGACCCCCTCGAGGCAGGGGGCCCGGCACTATCACCGCCTGATGGGACTTCACGGGATTAGCACCATATCGATTAATTTTGATTTGTGACATCATGAATTAAGTTACGTTGCACTGCTTTGTCAAGCCTGTGGCTCAGTACATCCGATTTCGACAAGCATTTATTCGGGATGCTTTCCCTAGCCTTTGACTGTCCCCAGTCTACCTACAAGGCAGCAGGTTTCACGTTGCACTGCTTTGTCAAGCCTGTGGCTCAGTGCATCCGATTTCGACAAGCATGTATTTGGGGTGCTTTCCCTAGCCTTTGACTGTCCCCAGTCTACCTACAAGGCAGCAGGTTTGTGTGTCTCTTCGTCTGGTCCCTCTCCCTTGACCTGTCCGACATGGGTGGCCCTACCAGTAGCTGTGCTACCGTCGGCATAGCTCTTGGGGTCATTGGGACGCACAAGCCCCTCTACCTCGTCACGGTGGACACACAGCAGAGGGGAAGGATTTATCTAATAAGTTTATGTTGTGTGATTTCTGCAGTATGTAAGCTACCTAGGGAGATGCAGCGCAGATATGCCAGGCAATAAATCGTACAACATATTGTCTGTGACTTCTGTGGTTAAATTCACGAAGGGGATACATTGATTTGAATTAC
Organism: Cepaea nemoralis; assembly: GCA_014155875.1. Taxonomy (NCBI): domain Eukaryota; kingdom Metazoa; phylum Mollusca; class Gastropoda; order Stylommatophora; family Helicidae; genus Cepaea; species Cepaea nemoralis. The sequence continues at coordinate 183,587 of JACEFZ010028408.1, read as the reverse complement.
TGATTCATGTGTCTTACTGTCTGTCCGCTGTGGTATTTCTGGCAATGTTGTCGGGAACTAGATTTCTACCTCCAAATGTTCCTCAGCTCGTCTGCTGATTGTAGCAGCCTCACGTGCATTCAACAGCGAGGGTTCAATATATCTCGTTATTGAACAGTATTGGCCTCACGCTGTGCATCGCGAATGTGACGATGTGTCAGCGTGTACAAGTGACGGTACTTATCTGACCAGATCAAGCCCTGAAACACGGAAAACCCTTTCCCCTATATAAATACGTCACTTATTAAGGCTCGTTAGAGCCTGGGTAAGACCACATGGTGACGCAATACCGTTGATCAGGGGCGGAAAACATCCGACCCACGGGCCCTATTAAGGCCCGCGAAATAATTTGTTCTGACCCTGCAAAGGCAACCGCAGGCGGGACTCAAAATTCAATAAATCCATGAGCTTTGTAAACAGTCAATAAATGCTTGAGCTTTGTAAACAGTCAATAAATCCAGGAGCTTTGTAAACAGTCAATAAATCCACGAGCTTTGTAGACAGTCAAAACATCCAGTAGCTAGACCACCAATACCAGCTGACGCTACGCTCCTCACCAATTACAAGCAGTTCCCGCCATCACATTGGGAGTGAGTTAACTGAATATTTGACCAAATATAGCAGGCTCATTTTTAAGTTGATAATTGTGTCGGGTCCGCGAAGGATGTAAATATACAAATGGTCCCCGCCCCTGCCGTAGATGAAGACATCATGTTATCCAACGATACATCATCATGACACACCGGGCGGAATACGAGGACAAATGTACCGGGTCGTAGTGCCGGGTTGTAGTGCCGGGTCGTAGCGCCGGGTGCGGTATATTCACGTACAGTCAAGTACAGGTGTGCTGGGTACATGGTGCAGGTTCCATATTGTTAGATGGTTGGCACTCGAGGAGTGATATTCTCAATGTCACCACTCCGCCTTTGCAAACTATTGCTGCTGCTGCTGCTGCTTTTCTTCCTCCCCTTCTTCCTCCTCCCTTTTCTCCTTCTTCGCAGTCTGTACTTTGTCATTGTCTCTTGTATAAAATAAACCGCAGCAATACACCACGGCTGACGGCTGTCTACGCTCTGCCACTTTGGACTACCTGTGTTCACACTCCCAGTTTCCGGTCAACTGTGTCAGACAGAAGCTTACAACTGCTTATCTACCGCTGTGTTTTTGTGTATTTGTGTGTGTCTTTGTGTGTGATATGTCTCTGATGAGCACGTCTGGTATCTTCCCCATGCCTCTCTGCCTCAGTGACCATGCCTTTCTTTGGCACGCCGCCCAAGACAGACAGCGATGATGACGATTTGGGAGAGACAAGTGGCAGCGGAGACAGCGGCGAGGTGTATAACCCGTCAACAACTATAGGTAAATTATGTGGCTTCTTTCTCCCCCGTCTCTCTCTCTCTCTCTCTCTCTCTCTCTCTCTCTCTCTCTCTCTCTATTTCTCTCCCTCTCTCTCTCTATTTCTCTCTGTCTGTATTTCTCTCTCTATCCCTCTCTCTCGCTCTCGTTCTTTCTCTGTATGTCTGTATTTCGCTCTCTCTCTCTCTATTTCTCCCTCTGTCTGTATCTCTCTCTCTCTCTCTCTATTTCTATCTCTCTTTCTCTCTCTATCTCTGTTCCCCTCTACTTTTTTTTCTCTTATCGACAGATCCATCTGCTTGTTATTCAGTCTGTCTATTGTTCTCACTCATTCTCTCTCTCTCTCTCTCTCTCTCTCTCTCTCTCTCTCTGTTTGTTGTTCTCTTTCACTCGCTCCCTCTCCCTCCCCCTGTCCCCCCATGCATCCATCAATTCAACCATCTGTCTGTCTGTCTGCCTGTCTGTCTGTCTGTCTGTCTGTCTGTCTGTCGTTGTATAATAGTAGAATGCCAATACTATAAAGTAGATATTTGGGTGTAGATACTAGAATGTAGATACTTGAATATTAGATAGTAGAATGTGAATACTAGAATGAATATAGTAAAATGTAGATTTAAAATGTTAGCTTACGTATGCATACCCTTTACAGGGCGTCTCAGTCAACCCCAGCATTAGTTGGCTGTTTATGATCTCTTCGCAAGTTTACGTTCAGTAGATTGCCATTGCTTTCTGAACGATCGGCACGCATATCGTTGTATAGAAACCAACGCAAAGCGGGCTGCTGCCAAATTGTCCGCTGCTGTGTTTCGAACGGGGTCCGTTAAAAGTCGACAGGGTCGACTTCATTGCACCGGGTCTTATCCCATATGGCTCGGTCTCTTTTCGCAACGCGGAAAACGTCGCAGATAGTAGAATGTAAGAGAAACAAAAGCTAGAATGTTGATACCACAATGTAGATAGTAGAATGTAGATGCTGCAACTGAAAATCTACAATACATATATTAGAATGTAGATAGTACGAAACTCGTAGAATGAATATGCTAGAATATGAAAACTAGAATGCAGATTGTAGAATGTGGATGCTAGAATGTGTATCCAGAATGTAGATTCTAGACTGTAGCTATTATCAGGCCTGGCCATTGGAATGTTGTTCCCATGGGAATAGTCGCATGGGATGGGATGGGACAGGCATAAATTACCATGGGATGGAATGGGACAGAAAAATATGTCCCTTGGACAAGTCTGGCTATTATGATGAAATACTAGAATGAACTGATGTATGATAGCAACTGTTTGACTCTCCCCCCAGTCAGCCGACTGACCAGCTTGTCGGAGATGGCGCCCGAAGTTGACCAGCTGGAGGATGACCCAGAAGATGTCTACCTCTACGTCCTGGCCGCGGTTGTTGCTGCTGTCGTGTTCATCTTCGTTGTGGTTATCCTGATTGTGTCCATCCGGAGACAGGCCAAGGACAAGTAAGTCAGTCATCCGTCTGTCTATATATCTGTCTGCCTGTCTGATTATTGGCCTGTCTGTCCGTCTGTCTATATGACTGTCGGTCTGTCTATCTATTGACTTGTCTGTCTGTATGACTGTCGGCCTGTCTGTCTATATATCTGTATGCCTGTCTGATTATTGGCCTGTCTGTCCGTCTGTCTATATATCTGTATGCCTGTCTGATTATTGGCCTGTCTGTCCGTCTGTCTGTATGTCTGTCGGCATGTCTGTCGGCCTGTCTATCTATTGATCTGTCTGTCTGTATGACTGTCGGCCTGTCTGTTTATTGGCCTGTCTATCCGTCTGTCTGTATGTCTGTCGGCCTATCTATCTATTGACCTATCTGTGTGTATGTCTGTCGGTCGGTCTGTATGTCTGTCGACCCGTCTGTCTATTGACTTGTCTGTCTGTCTCCTCATTCGTCCGTCCCTCCAACCTGTTGTAGAAAGCTTCTAGTAATATTAACATCCATCTCTCATGACTAAACAAAGGTATTAAACCTTGGGTGAATTATCTATCGCCCTGTCAGTCTATTCACACATACATGTATCCATTCACTGGATCATATATCCATTCATCCATCTACTATCCATTTAGCCGGCTCTGTAACTAAGCGGTTACAGACGCAATACGTAATCCAGCATACCGCGTTCGAAACACAGCTGCGGGCGATTTGGCAGCAGACCGTCTTTCAC
>JACEFZ010028408.1:150000-177500 GCA_014155875.1 Cepaea nemoralis | reverse complement strand
CCGTGACTATCTGACCACGAGGCCCACCGACAATCATTGATTTATCATTGTAATCATGTTGATAATCACAATATTTGAATGTGCATTGCGATGTTTAAACAATCTTTTAAATAACATTGTTCACAGTGCCTCAAATATCATTCTTCACAGTGTCTCAATATCATTGTCATTATTGTTTAAAGCAACTAAGGAAAAAAAAGGGATTTGGGGGGGGGGGGGGGGGGGGCCTGCGTGGTCTCGAGGTATGGTGTCCGCCTTGAGTGCTGGAGGTCCCGGGTTCAAGCTCCGGTGAGGACCGGAACCTTTTTCACAAGGACCTCTAGTAATAAAATTTCCCTGGTCTCTGAGTAGTGAGATCGGACGCCCGTGTGTATTGTTGCGCACGTAAAAAATCCCTTGGCATTTGGAAATCGGAAAAGAGTAGCCTAACGGCACTGTCCGGGCAATATTTCGAGTTAAAAATCTACCCAGAGTATCTCAGGATCTTCGCCGGTGCTACGGAGTTCGTGCACTGAGCTGAGTTTCTCCAAACTCAGGTTTGAGTTAGGAGAAAAACGGAGCACTTATGGCTTACACCCGTGTGCCGTGATGTTGATCCTTCGACTAAACTAAACTAGCTTAAAACAGCTGGGTGTTGTAGTTTGGGTTTCTCGAGATGCAGTCTGATAATGTGGTAGTTTTCCCTTGATTTCCACACCCACGTGGGATGAGGAAACGCCAGCGAGCGCCCGCTCCCTCACAGACAGGAAATTTAAAACCGTGCACCAATGATCGTGTTACCACACTCACAAACCGCGCTAGCAAACATCATCCGGCGAATCATCACGAACAGAAGTGCAAGTAAATGAGAAAATGAAGTTCAGACAGGTTTTAGCACAGGAACCACGGAGCAATTCTTCTGTATGATATTCAATGTTGCATGTCCTTGCTTGGCGTTGCGGTCAACCGTAATCCTAGTTTGATGTACTAGTACATTTTACTTTCAGTAGTTTGTCATTGCTGTGAGAAATGTAGAGTTCAATGTAGATCTTTATACTTGTTTCATTGACAGCTGTGATAAATGAAAAGCTCAATGCAGAGATCTTTATACTTGTTTCATAGACAGCTTTGAGAAATGCAGAGCTCAATGCAGATCTTTATACTTGTTTCATAGACAGCTTTGAGAAATGCAGAGCTCAATGCAGATCTTTATACTTGTTTCATTGACAGCTTTGAGAAATGCAGAGCTCAATGCAGATCTTTATACTTGTTTCATAGACAGCTTGAGAAATGCAGAGCTCAATGCAGATCTTTATACTTGTTTCATTGACAGCTTTGAGAAATGCAGAGCTCAATGCAGATCTTTATACTTGTTTCATTGACAGCTTTGAGAAATGCAGAGCTCAATGCAGATCTTTATACTTGTTTCATTGACAGCTTTGAGAAATGCAGAGCTCAATGCAGATCTTTATACTTGTTTCATTGACAGCTTTGAGAAATGCAGAGCTCAATGCAGATCTTTATACTTGTTTCTTAGATAGCATCATAGGAGGTATGGGATAACACATTTGAACCACGTAATTCAATCATTATATCACGAACAACAAGCGGCTGTCAGAGTAGCCGGTGAAACATCACACTGGTTTGAGACGCAAAGGGGTGTAAGACAGGGTTGCATTCTCTCCCCATTTTTGTTTAGCAAATAAGCAGAAAATGGAATAGCGTCACAAAAAATGAGACTAGAGACAATATTAATCAATGTGTAATTGGAACACAAATGCTGCCAATCTACGAGATCCGAGCAGCGAAGAAAACTGGACTGTAAACAGAGTTTAGTCTGTGAAACTGAAATACTTTGATCATATTAAAAGTCACATCGACTTGGAAAGAACAGAGATGGAAGGCGTGGTTTCTGGTAGAAGTTGCAGGGGTCTCCCAGAACGAAGAAGAACATAACACGATCGCAGACACCTTGGCTATGAGGGTGAATCAGGCGGGGGGGGGGGAGATGACCAGAGATCGCGTGTCAGCGGGTCGTGACGAGTGCGACGTTCTGCGAAGGGTCTGCTAAATGATGATGATGGATGTTGAATTATGGAATTTATGATTGTAAAGAATAGAGTTACAGTGTCTGAATTATCATTGTGATGTTTTCAACAGTCTCAGAGTTTAAATTATCATAGTGATATGTTCAAAACTCTCAGTGTTTGAGTTATAATTGTGATGTATTCAACAGTCTCAGTGTTTGAGTTATAATTGTGATGTTTTCAACACTCTCAGTGTTTGAGTTATCATTGTGACGTGTTACAGTTTCAGTGTTTGAGTTATCATTGTGACGTGTTACAGTTTCAGTGTTTGAGTTATCATTGTGACTTGTTACAGTTTCAGTGTTTGAGTTATCATTGTGACGTGTTACAGTTTCAGTGTTTGAGTTATCATTGTGACGTGTTACAGTCTCAGTGTTTGAGTTATCATTGTGATGTGTTACAGAGTCAACTGTTTGACCGATCCCTGAGATGTTTCTAACAGTCTCCCCACCCGTTCACTAACCACCTACCCCACTCTGGCCGTGGGGTCTACAGTTAGAAACATCATTACATAGGCTGATCTGGTTATGATTGGATTCTATAGGTGTACATCATCTGATTGATCTTCCTCTTCTTCTATGTACTCCAGTGAAGTGTTGGGTAGGGGAATCTGGTTGATACATCATCATTATGCATTGATTCAGCTTCTTTCCCCCCCAAGGTGTAGTGATAATTTCGTCTTGTTCAGTGCTACCATTCTTCGTTAGGATTATCAAGTTCCTGTACAATCTTGTTGAAATCTTTCCTCTGCTATCCTGGAGTGTACATCAGACTGCATCTACAAAAGAGGGTTCAGGCACTATCACATCCACATCGCAAACACTTGCCAGCAAATGTGTCCATCGGATTCAGCGCGGCAGATTCTGGAGCAATGATAGAAGTTTGGTAAGGAACAAGATAACACATCAATGTTGACCTTCTGGTGAGTCTCCACTCTATTTCTTACATAGAACCACATCTTTGAATACACGTCTCCACTCTATTTCTCACATAGAACCACATCTTTGAAGACATGTCTCCTCTCTATTTCTCACATAGAACCACGTCTCCACTCTACCTCTTGGAGCCAAGCCCAGGAGGACATCCTCCAGTGCTTGTGAACCCCCTCCACACAGACGCAACAAGACACAAGTCACAACAAGACACAGACTAGACTTCTAAACCTGACGTACTCCCAGACTGACCCAGCCAACATTGACCCCCCCCCCCCCCCCGGATGACCCAGCCAACATGGACCCCCAGCTGACCCAGCCAACATGGACCCCCCAGCTGACGCAGCCAACATGGACCCCCCGGATGACCCAGCCAACATGGACCCCCCAGCTGACCCAGCCAACATGGACCCCCAGCTGACCCAGCCAACATGGACCTCTCAGCTGACCCAGCCAATATGGACCTCCAGCTGACCCAGCCAACATGGACCTCTCAGCTGATCCAGCCAACATGGACCCCCAGCTGACCCAGCAAACATGGACCCCTCAGCTGACCCAGCCAACATGGACTTCCAGCTGACCCAGCCAACATGGACCTCCAGCTGACCCAGCCAACATGGACTTCCAACAGACCCAGCCAACATGGACTCCCAGACTGACCCAGCCAACATGGACCTCTCAGCTGATCCAGCCAACATGGACCTCTCAGCTGATCCAGCCAACATGGACCTCCAGCTGACCCAGCCAACATGGACCTCCAGCTGACCCAGCCAACATGGACTCCCAGACTGACCCAGCCAACATGGGCCTCTCAGCTGACCCAGCCAACATGGACCCCTCAGCTGACCCAGCCAACATGGACCCCTCAGCTGATCCAGCCAACATGGACCCCTCAGCTGACCCAGCCAACATGGACCCCCAGCTGATCCAGCCAACATGGACCCCCAGCTGACCCAGCCAACATGGACCCCCCATCTGACCCAGCCAACATGAAACCCCCCCCCCCCCAGCTGACCCAGCCAACATGGGTCCCAGGAAGTATCTCGGGAAGTAAAGGCACTACTGACCACAGCCACACCCCCCCCCCAACAGACTGGCCTATAGAAACATGGGCTTAGCACCGCATGTTGACTGTGGAATCAGGCATGTACACCTCGCTGTCTTGTACACAGATACACTTCATGTGTACAAGACTAACATGAAAAACAAACAAATAAGTTAATAACAAATGACCAGCTCTGTGGTGAAGGTGCTACAGACGCAGTTTATAATCCCATATACCGCATTCGAAACACAGCTGCCGGCGATTTGGCAGCAGACTGCCTTGCGTTGTTTTTTATGAAATGATATGGGTGATGGTCGTTCAGAAAGCAAAGCAAACTACTGAACGTAAACTTGCCCAGGAATCACGAACAGCCAAAAAATCCTGGGGTTATCTGCTACGTCCTGTAAAGGATATGCGAGTAACTATTTTAGTAACAGATGACAGACAAAAATAAACATGTTCCAAGAACCAGCAAGTACAACACAACATAATACAAGATAAAACATGTTGAGATGATATTAAAACTTTATTTGTTAAAAAGATTTGAAAGTAAAACAGAAATGAGCCAGTAAAATGTGAACAGTCGTATAACGGATTCAATATGAGCAAACCACACATGTCAGACAGCTGGCGAACATGGCCACCCAAGCAAACAAAACCGTAACAAAACATACCAACACACATGGAGAGAAAAATCAGCTAAATAACAAAATAATGAGGGAAAATATGAGCAAGCATAGGTCACACACATTAAACTAGCTCAAAATTAAACTCAGCCAAATGAATAACAAATAAATAAGTGTATATGAAATGAATTCAGAGGACTAGACATGGTCAGTGAGTGAGCATAACGTGGGTGTTCCCGAGAGGACACACACATATGTAGATGCCCCCAGGAGGACACACACATAACGTAGATGCCCCTGAGAGGACACACACATAACATAGGTGTCCCAGAGAGGACACACACATATGTAGATGCCCCTGAGAGGACACACGCATCCTGAGAGGACACACGCATACGTGCCTCGAGAGGACACATACATACGTATATGTCCCAGAGAGGACATACACACGCGTATAATCGGAGACCGTATTGCCAGGTATAGCTAAAATGCAGCAATCGTAATACAGGAAACAGACAAATGAGCGACAGAATATAAATTATACATAATTTGCTTTGTGGAGTAAAATAAGAGAAAATATGAAACGACTAGAGAGGAATCTTGAAACAATTGCACTTGAGATAAAATGGGACAGGAAAAACTGGAGACAAGGTGGCAGCCACTCACTCCCACCCAAGCTGACCTACTAAAGGAGAGCCCGTACACTTCATCCACTGAGTATTCTTGTGTTATCACGTGGCGGCTGTTGGTGGCGAATCAACAGAACATACCCCGGAACTAGGGGACACAAAGTCTCGCCTCAACTACCACTGTACTTTGTGCATTCTGATATCATGCTGGTAATTTCTTAGTGGCTACTCTACAATCTGCCAGTCACCAACGTGGCACCTCTAAAATCTGACAAATATCTATTTGGCACTTTAAAAATATGTTATGTGCCTATTTAACACTCTAAAAATATGTTATGTGCCAATTTGACACTCTAAAATTATGCCATGTGCCTATTTCACAATTAAAATAATCTGATGATCATCTACACTGCTCTTAAAAATTTTACCAATAATCTATTGGCAAAAATAGGCATATTATGCCACGACCCTCTGTGAGCAACAATCATCTTCAAATGAATGTCCTGCAAGGGTAAAACCGTGGTCAGCTGCTATTTGTGGCTGACCCAGCCGCAGGACTATTAATCCGAGCAAGGAATGGACCCTAATATAACTTCTCTTTGAGGTTGAACGAGTTAGGGGAAATGGTTTAATCAAAATATTGGCAGTCTACAAATGTGGTGCATGCCTATTTGGCAAGTCTAAAATCTGGTAGACAGAGCAAACATTTGAGGTTAAATATCACACACACACACAGCCAACTACCACCCAACTCTCGCCTGTTTGGAAATCTTGAGAACGGCATGCAAGAATTCAAAAGACTACAGAATAAAAATCTTTCTTCATATATGAATACAATGAGATATTATATTTGAAAAAAAAAAACATTGCACAAATAGGCCCAGTAAAGTGGCGGCTGAACACAATACACAGACAGGACAGGCCAGGTCTCCGTCTCTCTCTCTCTCACACACACACCCGGCCACTTCTCCCACACAATCTCACAGCTGATATACCACACACAGACCACACTTGTGAACAAACAAACAGACATGTGCTGACTGAGTTGCAAACTGCTTTTTATACTGTCTGTGGATTTTTTGTTTGTTTGCGCTTGCTCACTTTAAACTCAAGCGTAGTCCATACACACTACTTCTAGTAGTGCTGGACTGAATTTTGCATGTGGATTAGCTTTCCCTATTAACAGTGTCCCTCGCCAGCAGGCGAACCCACTCCGACTGATGTTTTCTCTGGTTTGTGACCACGCAAAGATAAATGCCAGAGAAAACATCCAGAGTCAGATGGCATCCACCAGGATGCTGGTAGGCCAATGTCCAGCCGTCTGCAAGGACAAGTATTCTCAATAAGAACCGAGTCTAGCAGACCACACTGGCCTGGGCAGACAATGCACAATCTCTACAATCATTGAGACTGATCAGACAATGCCCCATCTCTACAATCATTGGGACAGCAGACAATGCACTACCTCTACCATCAATGGGACTGGTTGGTCGAGCAGCTAGTCCTGGTCTCCACCCAACACCAACCAGGTCACATCAGAACTACGGTGAGTACCAGCGAGGCTCAGTCATCACACCAACGAATATCTGATCACCATGTAGCAAGCCAGACAACACACTGTCAGATACCACAGACAACACACTGTCAGATAACAGACCACAGACACTTACTTACATGTCCCATAACACACAATGACACTTCATTGTCACATAATATTTACTAAATTGTCACATAACATGTCACAAATACTACATTGTTACATAACATGTCACAAATACTACACTGTCACACCATGCCACACATATTACATCATCACATAACGCACCACAAAAACAACATTGTCACATAACACCCCACAGACACTACTTCGTCACACACATAAATGGCAATACGAAAGCCTGGCTGTCACACAACAACGTGACAGTGGCCGGCCAACAATGTCACACAACTCCGGGAGCTTGACTAGAATTCGACACTCATCCACAGGATGGTCAGTTCTCACTTCTGCCTGGACTTCTGATCAACATCAACCTTGACCTACAGGTCAAGGTTGACACAGCAGAAGCAAGAGACCATCTGGCCTCAAGAACATGTTTGCTACATTCATTCACAGCGCCAACAACAACAACAACAACAGCTGACACCAACAACAAAATATGTGGTCCTTGTCAATGACTGTTGACAGAAAACGAAACAATGAACAAGTCAAGTTGATAATGAACAAACAAATCCAGCACAATGACAGTCACAAATAAAACTGTGACAAGAACAAGTCATACTGGACTTCAGGACTAAATACTGCAGCAGGACGATATATGCATATGTGGGAGTGTGTCATACGTTGACAGATCTATGTACACAGAATGAAGACACATGTCTTGTGTGTTGTACACACGACATTCCAAGGCAGGGCCGCCCTTATGTGGACCGTTCATGGGCACAGGAAAATCACATTTACAAATGCTGAAAAATGACATATGGGGAAATACTGCGGAGGTCCTCGGCTGCAGATGACATATGGAAATGACAATCTGAGATGACATGGAAATGATAATAATCTGAGATAAGGTAAGGAAATTACATTATGAGATAGTGTCTGGAAATGATATTCTGAAATGAGCTATGGAAATGATGATATTCTGAAATGAGCTACGTAAATTATGATATTCTAAAATGAGATATGTAAATGATGATATTATGAAATAAGCTATTTAATTGATGATATTCTGAAATGAGCTACTTTTATATTCTGACGCAACATAAAGAAACAATTCTGTATTGCTGTGTGACAACAATTATGATAATTACAGTCAGGGTTATAGTGAAAATGGTATTAACAAGTAATCCATGATAAAGATAAACTGAGATCATATGATAATAATGATATTCCAGGGCAGACATGAAAATCATGATATTGCAAATGAATGTATGAACAAGATTAGTCTTAGGTCATGTGTGAAAATCATGACATTTGCAAGTAATTTATGATATTGAGAGGTGATTGAGGAAATCATGAATAATAATCTCAGAAACAATGAAATGTGGATACATTGAATAAACATGGCATTTGACAATCATATCAGAAAATAATGGTATTCAGAAATACGGTACAAAAATGATAGTATCTGGAATAAATCTATGTGACAAACCAATACATGAAACACAGGAAGCCTGCAATATGGCAACCAGCAGGTCACAGCGTGAAAAATCTGGCAATTGTAGAAAAATCTTGGTCAGAAGAATGTCACAGGAAAAATGAATGTCTGGAATGCTGTAGTTCTTTGAAACAAAACCCCCAAAAACAGAGAAACAAAAATCAACATTTGATGTTATCAAGGATTTCTGGTAAACAGCAACTATCTCACACCTAAACTGTACAAAGTTCATGCCACAAACATCAGACTCTATATTTGAAAACAACAAACACAACAGAAAATATGCTCTCGTTACAGCCAGAGAGTAGGAATCTGAGTGTAACAACAGCATGAAATGTGATCAAACAATGAAAATCTACTTACTTCACAACAACTACAGCAACTGCAACAACTACAGCAGGTACAGCATTAACAACAACAACAACAACAACCAAGATCAGGTGCATGGCAATGTCTGGCTAACCACAATAATTAAACCGCGACTAGAAACACCACTCTTAGAATACAGATTAGTCAACCAGGCCAGAATGGACAACATATTCCTTCTATATTCTTGCCTACAACTCCCGCTCCTGATCTACAGTGTGGAGGTACCCTACAGCCTTGTTTAGTCTTTCCTCTTCTACCCTGAGGCGTTCAAGCACTATACTAGGAGAGTTCTGTACAGAATGTTCTACTATCATAACACACCTCTTCTTTTGTTGGCTATCCTAACAAACAACACACAATATCGTATATCCTGACTCCACAGCCCTGGATTTTCACAAAATAGATCTACAATGAAGAAGTCTGGTTTCACCAATCCAACACCGTTCTGACACACGGAAAATAACTGTCTACAATCTGGAAGCTTTTTAAGACGACAACGACGACAAGAAAACATGAATGAGTTATGCCCAGGCAGGTTTCTCTAGTACTATCTACAATATCAATGGGACTATAGATCAATGCATCCAAATACTAGACTTGTTGGCGGTGTCCATTGTTCTATGTATATGGATATTTACAACAAAAACGTATCTTTACACGACAGAATTCACCTGAGGAATGAAACACAATCAAAACATAACAGAAGAGAAGGTTGTAGGACTATGTACAAGACAGAAGGAGGTGTGGCCTCTCACATGAGGAACTCTTCTAGTAAGTTCACACAGAGGGGCACATCGCCATGCCCTAATATATACACCATCATCATGTCAATGAACAACACTTCAAGTGGCTTGCATTTCTCAACTGCCAACACAAAACATGGAATCTGAATCAAGGTATCATGGCAGACAACAATCATGTGACATGATAAGTACTAGAGTGACAGCCCCTGGTTTGTATGTACACTAATCATATGTTACAGGTTTTGATTCTGAGCTCACATTAAGAGTATACGCATCGCATCGTACAATCTCTTTTTCATAATAACATATTTTGCAATAAGAAGAAAAACATAATACACTCCTGATCAGGCAGTGTCATTGTCCTGACACACACACAAACAACAGGCCTACATCATCAATGACAACATGACGTTTGTTTGACATACATGGTGATGCTACCGACTAATATACACAGCTTTGTTACAAGACATCATTCACACCATCAGACATGTCTGTTCAGCTGCACACCAGAGCACACGTACCACAGACCAGACATGAACGCCATTGAGTAATCACTCCACTAACATTGCCATCAACCCTGACATTCTCAAGAGTATCATCTATAGTCACTGCCAACAGAGTATCGTCTGAAGTCAATGCCAATAGAGTATCATCTGAAATCAACGCCAACACTATTATCTGCTGTAGTTCTAAGACAGAAGCAAGAACTGGCAAACACACACGGGGCTTCTTGGACACAAAAACACATCAGACTAGACTTCTGGAGGGTGGACACACACACATCCTGAAACTGGAGGCAGACAACCTGAAACTAGAGACAGACATCCTGAAACTGGAGGCAGACAACCTGACACTGGAGTCAGACTATGCAAGGTTTCAGTATCATTCAGATAGCAAGATCATAAGCTGGATCATAACACAGGATTATCAAGATAACGGAATAGATGACAAATAATACACACAATAATCAACTTCCCTCTCTCAACTTTCACAGATTCTCAACTTTGTTCTTGCTCAATCTATCTTTCAGGCTCTCTCAGACTCAAACACTCTCCTTTCATGCCTGTCCTGCTAGCACAATTGCGGAAGACCAACCAGGTACGCAACCATTCAACCAGACAGCAGACAGAAGCTGCCCAATGACCGGCTGGTGGCGTCCCAGAGATAATACTGTTTGGTAAAGATGCTCTCGAAGGACTTTGATACCCTCAATGAAGTACCTTCCTTCAAGAAAATACAAGTAATGAGGACATTAATAAACATACAAACAAACAAACAAGTGTAACACTGCTTCAGATACAACATTGTACAACATGAGAACAGGTGTTACTAATAACATCATACTAATTGTAATGTATAAAACAACACGCCTAACTACTGAGGTGTTGTTGTTACTGAACTGACACATTCTGTCCCAGCCCTCCCTGGGCTGTGTCAGCAGTTCTATGATTGCACACGCAGGCCATTCCTTTGACGTCAGGCCATTCCTTTGACTTCAGGCCATTCCTTTGACTTCAGGCCATTCCTTTGACTTTAGGCCATTCCTTTGACTTCAGGCCATTCCTTTGACTTGATGACGTGAGGCTGGTGAGTGCCGGGTGGAGGAGGGGGGGGGGGGGCTGCCACAGGTTGTCGTGCTACCACCATGCCAGAGGACAGTGCACACAAACATGACCTTTTCACACTGGTAATACAGTACTAGGCACAGAAATGAACATACACACATGTCTTTGTGAAGAATGGAATGCACGACACGCAAGAAAACAAACACATGAAAATGCCACTGTCAGGACAGGAATATCGGAAACACATAAAGACAAAAACATTAAAATCATTTTCTGAAGTGAGAGGGAAGCAGAATGGCTTTACACTCTAACCGTGTCCTCAAATGTCCCACAACTCTCACATACTGGGGTCTACCATCATGAACCGATCCTGGCTGATGTCCCCTGGGGGACATGAGAGACGAAGTCTACAGACTGTTGCCTCAGCTCTGTGCTGGTGACAAGGACTTAAAAAGGGCATCAGGAAATGTGGATGCCAGGAAGGCAGAATGTGGATGCCAGAATGTACATGCCAGGAAGACAGAATGTGGATGCGAGTTCAAGTTTGCAGATGCCATCAAACAACAATTGTAACAAACAAAAATAAACCACTACATTGACAGTTTGGCTTGGCAAAAGTGTAGCACAGAAACACTCAATATTTACAGTAGCATATTCTACAGTCTTTGGTTTCACAGCTGTACAAAATCTGGCACACAAGAACAGCAGAGAATATTAACCACAACTTGTTACAAGAAGCCAGAAATGGAAGGTCAGCCAAACCAGAGGGAAATGATGTGCACATAATTAAAGGGAATGAATGAAGACATGGCTAGTCTGTTTCTAGTGATAAATATTGTTTCTGGCTTATTGATGATGTCACACTAGAAGATCATGATGATGAGAGCTACTAATGCTTACTTTTGGGCACAAAAGAACCTGGAGGAAGACACATGTGCACAAAATAAAAAATGTATACAACACAGCATTTCAAACATAATGGATAATAGCAATGGTTACTCTTGCACACGCACACACACTGGGCAAGTCAAGCTGACCATACATCGCTAGACATATTGGAGAATACTGATTGTATTTCATACACACACCTGGCAGATAATGGATAATAGTGATGGTCATTCTTACACACACGCACAAACTATCTGTCCATCTGACAACCAATAATACTGGTACTGTAGCTCGCTCACATACTCCCTAACACACACACAATCTGTCATTTGACAACCAATAATACTGCTATGGTAGCTCTCACATACACACAATCTGTCATTTGACAACCAATAATACTGCTATGGTAGCTCTCACATACACACAATCTGTCATTTGACAACCAATAATACTGCTATGGTAGCTCTCTCACATACTCCCTCACACACACACAATCTGTCATTTGACAACCAATAATACTGCTATGGTAGCTCTCACATACACACAATCTGTCATTTGACAACCAATAATACTGCTATGGTAGCTCTCTCACATACTCCCTCACACACACACAATCTGTCATTTGACAACCAATAATACTGCTATGGTAGCTCTCACATACACACAATCTGTCATTTGACAACCAATAATACTGCTATGGTATCTCTCTCACATACTAACACACACACACACACATAATCTGTCATTTGACAACCAATAATACTGCTATGGTAGCTCTCTCACATACTCCCTCACACACACACAATCTGTCATTTGACAACCAGTAATACTGCTATGGTAGCTCTGTCACACACACACAATCTGTCATTTGACAACCAGTAATACTGCTATGGTAGCTCTGTCACACACACACAATCTGTCATTTGACAACCAGTAATACTGCTATGGTAGCTCTGTCACACACACACAATCTGTCATTTGACAACCAGTAATACTGCTATGGTAGCTCTGTCACACACACACAATCTGTCATTTGACAACCAGTAATACTGCTATGGTAGCTCTGTCACATACTCCCTTACACACACACAATCTATCATTTGACAACCAGTAATACTGCTATGGTAGCTCTCTCACATACTCCCACACACACACACACACACACAATCTGTCATTTGACAACCAGTAATACTGCTATGGTAGCTCTGTCACACACACACAATCTGTCATTTGACAACCAATAATACTGCTATGGTAGCTCTCTCACATACTCCCACACACACACACACACAATCTGTCATTTGACAACCAGTAATACTGCTATGGTAGCTCTGTCACACACACACAATCTGTCATTTGACAACCAGTAATACTGCTATGGTAGCTCTGTCACACACACACAATCTGTCATTTGACAACCAGTAATACTGCTATGGTAGCTCTGTCACACACACACAATCTGTCATTTGACAACCAATAATACTGCTATGGTAGCTCTCTCACATACTCCCTCACACACACACAATCTGTCAATTTACAACCATTAATACTGCTATGGTAGCTCTCTAACTCACACAATTTGTCATGTCAATAATACTGCTATGGTAGCTCTCTCATTCTCACATTTCCTCACACACAAAATCTGTACATCTAACAACCAATAATACTGCTATGGTAGCTCTCTCATTCTCACATTTCCTCACACACAAAATCTGTACATCTAACAACCAATAATACTGCTATGGTAGCTCTTTCATTCTCACATTACTTCACACACACAATCTGTACATCTAACAACCAATAATACTGCTATGGTAGCTCTTTCATTCTCACATTACTTCACACACACAATCTGTACATCTAACAACCAATAATACTGCTATGGTAGCTCTCTCACTCTCACATTCCCTCACACACACAAACTGTACATCTAACAACCAATAATACTGCTATGGTAGCTCTCTCACTCTCACATTCCCTCACACACACAAACTGTACATCTAACAACCAATAATACTGCTATGGTAGCTCTCACACTCCCTCCACACACAACCAATAATAACTGCTATGGTAGCTCTCACACTCCCTCCACACACAACCAATAATAACTGCTATGGTAGCTCTCACACTCCCTCCACACACAACCAATAATACTGCTATGGTAGCTCTCACACTCCCTCCACACACAACCAATAATACTGCTATGGTAGCTCTCACACTCCCTCCACACACAACCAATAATACTGCTATGGTAGCTTCATTGTTTCTACAAATTTCCCCCCTCCCCCTCTATATCAATGAGAACTTGTACTCCTTGTGACAAACAGCTACAGCAAGTAAAATGTAACACAACTCATAACAAGCACAACAGTATCAGACAGAGATGGCATGGAATGTGTGACCACACAAAACTTAAGTACGGACATGAAACAGCGGGCCTAGCCCAAGATGATAAACATACCTAGCCCAAGATGATAAACATACCTAGCCCAAGATGATGATGTCTCCTGAAGACCCTGGATGCAACCTTCTACAAGACTGGGTGACATTCAAGATCATAGACTTCATACACAGTTCAACAAGGACTAGGACAAACAGTGTTGTCCTAGAGAACACAACAGGACAATACAGGCTGCAGACACAAACACTGACTAGGTCCATGCATGTGTACACACACCCACAAACACTGGGACATGTGCGTCCACATGTGACATTAATGGCATGTCCAATGGCATTGTGGTACTGGGTTATGACTAGACTGCAACAGCTGATATTTTGTGCTGTGCTGCAGTAACCAAATATATATAGTTGAAATTCTGTGCTGTGCTGTGCTGCAGCAACCAGATACATAAAGCTGACATTCTGTAGTACAATGCACCAAACAAATTTAGCTACATGTCGTTTACAAGATGTTCAGTCAACCCCAGCATGTATTGACTGTTTTGATTTACTAGGCAATGTTAGTTCAGTAGCTTGCCATTGCTTTTTGAATAGCCGACACCTCACATTATCAAAATCAACACAAGTGGTCTGCTCACAGCACCAATCAGCCATACAAAGCTGATATTCAATGTCATTTTACTGTTAGATGCAAAAAAGCTGATATTTCATACAATTAAACAACAGTGATGACAATCTATACAAATATACAATGGCCGAAACATAGCAATAATCTGTACAGACAAATCATCAATACAACGACAACAACGACAATATATTACAAGACTAGTGGAATGGAAGATCTCGGATTTAGTCTGTGCCCCCGTGAGTACAGTTAGCGAACATTCAAACAAGTGACATCACGAAGATATGCAAATAAGGACGGCGCTAGTGTACATGGTGGAACTCTGAATGGACAAATCTGGTCTGTACAAACACACGTATTGCAGAATATGTATACATAGAGACAGAAATATGCTATGAATTATATGTGAAGACAAGTGTACGCACGCACTCCACTGATTGGTTAGACTGGACGCACTCACTGGGCACAGTCTGGTCATGGGAACATACAATATCAGAGTGGCCATATGAGGTGTCGGTGCGCTGTCTGACTGAGTGCTGTCTGACTGAGTGCTGCGTGACTTAGTGCTGTGTGACCTAGTGCTGTTTAACATGCTATGTGACCTAGTGAAGTTTGACTGAACACAGCTTGATTCACTGCTATCTGACCCACCGCGGGTTGAGAATGATATTCCCATCAAAAGTTGCTAGGAAAGTCCTCATCTTAATGAACTTGTTAAATACATCGTGTTATACACACAGCCTGCCTGATATGACCAGCAGCTGTGTTGTGTGTTGTGAAATAACCAGTGATTTGTTGGGAGATACTTGCGCTTGATGTCATACAGTTGATCTCATCAAGATACACTTTCAGTGTGGTGGTACAACATGTTCATGCAATAAGTGCAACTCATTGGAAAATGGTTTAGAAATCACTGTCTACTGAGTGTGTTTACTTCTATGTCTATGCACTACTTACTGTGCACTTACTACTGTACATTTACTATTGTGCAATACTTACTGTGCACCTTAATGCACCTACTACTGCGCAATGTCTGCTGTACACTTATACCTTTCAACATTTGTAACTGTTTATTTCTAATGTCTCGTTTCTTTACCTGACAGTTCATAAAAAAGAAGTCAACTGACGGTGTATCAAAATAAAGAAACAAAGATATAACAGTGGAACAACAAGAAAACAATACTGGTTTTTTGATCTGCTAACATGGAGGTAACAATAAAAAGTTGGAAGCAGCGGAATACATGTAATACTGTGTAAAAGAAACAATCCTGGAATATAGATACAACAACATGCAACAATTTCTGGAATATAGATAGCATTGATACAACAGCATCATCTGTTGGTATTTGTGCCGGAATCTTGTGTAGGGCTTACAGAAGGGAAATTAACGCCCGAGTGTGCTAGCTTAAATCTCCTACAAAAGGGATCTGAAACCTCATAACTGTAATTTCACATCTGAAGATGATTATTCAAAATCTAAGACTGATAATTCAAAATCTCCACTTATTTTAAAAAGCAAAAATGATAATGTGTACCTTTAAAATAAACAAGAAATATCTCAATATATTTTAAAACATTAAAATAATAATATATAAATCTAAATGCTTATTTACTCCGAAAGTAGTTTTTGTAAATACAAACAAGAAGCAGATTTTCTGGGAGATGGTGATAAAGGGTAGATAACTTGTGCAAGTTCACTGAACATGGTCAATCTAGGAGAAATAATCACCCCCCAAAAAATAAGGCCTTAATATCTGCAGGTGTTGCTTCAGGCAATACTCCGATTACACTATTTACACAGCTGGACTGGACCTTCAGATGTCTCTGGCTAAAAGTATACAGACTTTGCTAGTTCACTACATGAGTGTGTTTGAATGGCGGGAAACAACCCCATACTACAGGCACAATATTCTGTGTGCTGGAGCATGCAACACACGACTCCACAAGGAACAACCTACAGATGCACATTCAAATCAATGATTACACATGATCTAACTAAGACACAACAACACACATAAAATGAGGCTGGTTACTTGGTCCCTGTACATAATATCATGACATGACTAGAATACATATTGCATGTAGGCATTGCCGGAGCAACTTTTGTGATCACATCACAAAAAAAGACACCAAAAAGAATGTCATTAAACAAGAAAATAATTGGAATACAAAGTTTTGATTGGTTCTTTTTAAGCTCAACTAGAACATCTATATTCAAATATAGAACATTGTCAGAACATTAACAGAACAATCAATAGTCACCCACGCACCGATACTCCCTCAACAACAAATAACAGAACAATCAATAGTCACCCACACACCTACACTCCCTCAACAACAAATCAAAAATAATGAAATCAACCAGAAACACAGTCACACAAAGGCAAATGTGATTCTCCAACACTCCACAACCTGCGCAGGTCACAGAGAATCCCGTACGGCTGAGTGACATCTGCGCAGGTCACAGAGAATCTGGTAGGGCTGAGTGACACAGCACCAGACATTGCACGTTGGCATATTGCCAAACAATAACACATCAGACAACAAAAGAGATGAAGAAAACACAGACAATGAAATCACACACATACACAGTTGTAGGAAACCAAATGAGGCTACGTTACTACAACAGTACATGTTGGTTCCTTCTCATGGTGTAACAACTGTACATATCTTTCTCTTTCACATGCTTAATGCGAGTTGTCTTTTGTTGATACATTTCTGCCAAGTTTTAAATGCCCATTGCATTTACTGTCTTTCTGGTAGCACTAGTGTCAGATGAGCATTTATATTTTGCCATTCACGGATGAGTCAGCACATCATTCACAAATGACCACCACAGTTGATTCAGTCTTTCATGATGCTGGGTGTACATCTACACAAGTCAAACCAACAGTTCAACGAAGCCAAAGATCTTCATCCAACTAAAGATTCCAACCAACAAGGATCTCCTGGGCTACCCATAAAATGATTGCAACAATTTTGAAAAAGTTCACAACGAAACTGATATGTAACCTTGTCCTTGTTGACATTTCAACTCTGACCGTTGACCTATCAGGGTTAGCAGCTGTTTTCCCATGTGACCCTGACATTGTAGACAGGCTACAAACTGGAAGCTTGTCCAACCATCTGCCATGAAGTGATGGCTGGCGATGTCCAGTTCTGTTTAATGTCCATCACACCACAGGACGGCCTCCTGGGAATTGACCGGCAAAAATTTAATCTTCCTTCCCAGAACCAGTGGCAATATCATCATCCTCGCCATCGGATGGTTTACAAAACTTGTACCTGAGGGAGGATAAACAAAACATCCACTTTGAATTTCTTAACAATTTCTTAACACCCAGATTATCACAACTGTTATTTTAGCTTCCTAGAGTGTTATATTATTTGAACTCTTTAAGATCACCATAAACCTGATTTTAACCCAGACTATCACAACAGTTATTTTAGCTTCCTAGAGTGTTATTTGAACTCTTTAAGATCACCATAAACCTGATTTTAACATAACAAATGCTGGGGCTAACATGAGTTAAAGTAATAAATGTATGATCACTTGGTTAATGTTCACATAACAAAATACCAAACTTTGAAGTCAGGTGATGTGAAGAGAAAGCTGTGGTTACCTGTGGTTCATGTGCTGACTGTAGGAGCCAGAATGTGAGAATCGCTTGCCACACTTGCGGCACTTGAAGGGCTTCTCCCCACTGTGGAGTCGGCGGTGCTCCGTCAGATGGTGTTTGTGCTTGAAGGCTTTGGTGCAGATCTCACAGTGGAACGGCCGTGCTCCTGGAGAACATAGAGATGTCATGGGTGGTGAGAGTGGACACAGTAGGGTGTAGGGGGTAGACACAGCGGGGTGTATAGAACAGACAAAGTGGAGCACATACAATAGACAACATCTATGTAGAAAATAGACAAACTGGGGCATAGACAGTCAACAAACTTAGGTGCAGAGAATGGATAAAGTGAACTGTACAGACAAGATAAACTGAGATGTGAAGAATGCACCAGAGGTGTGTAAAGAGAAGACAAAACAGAGTGTAAAGAGCAGACAAAATAGGTGTAAAGAGAAGACAAAGTGGTGTGTAAAGAACAGACAAAATTAGGTGTAAAGAGAAGACAAAGTGGTGTGTAAAGAACAGACAAAATTAGGTGTAAAGAGAAGACAAAATTAGGTGTAAAGAGCAGACAAAATTAGGTGTAAAGAGTGAGCAAAATGAGGTGTAAAAAATGGACAAAATGAGGTGTAAATGGTGGACAAAATGAGGTGTAAAAAGTGAGCAAACTGAGGTGTAAAGAGTGGACAAAATGAGGTGTAAGGAGTGGACAAAATTAGGTGTAAGGTGTGGACAAAATAAGGTGTAAAGAGTGGACAAAATAAGGTGTAAAGAGTGAACAAAATGAGGTGTAAAACGTTAGCAAACTGAGGTGTAAAGAGTGGACAAAATGAGGTGTAAAGAGTGAATTAATGTGTAAAAAGTGGACAAGACACAAAAGAGCAATCAAAATGCAGTTACCTGAGTGCTCATACTTGTGACGAGCCAGGGAGCTCTGTTTGCTGAATTGTTTGTCACACTGGTCGCAGGCGTACATGCCCAGCTCCTCGCTGACCCGGTGACCCTTCCAGGACCTCCTCCTCTTACGAGGGGACCCACCATCATCATCCGTGTTACCCATGGAGTCCTCAAGGTCGTCCATCTGGACCTCCTCGGCCTCGACCTGGTAAGTCAGAGAAGAAATCTGTCAGAAGAGAAGCGTTACTTTCAGTTTTAATGTGATCAGGTTCAAGTCCACTCATAGCAGTTCTATTTACAACACTGACCACTTAGAGGCCATATCTCCTGGTAGCATGGTAACCTAATATAGCTGCAGTCAGAGGTTCAGTTCCACCTGAGGAATCTCAGTGGTTGTTGTTATGCTGCTCAATATTGTGTGTGTGCCTGGGTGTATCTAATTTTGCCTGTGTATGAGTGTGTGTCTATGTGAATGAGTGTCTGTCTGTTTCTATCTGCGGTGTCTGTGTGTGCAAGAGTGTCTTTGTGTGTGTTTCTCAGTGTGTGAATATGTGTCTCTGTATGTAACTAAACCAAACTAAAATAACAAGAAGCATGAACTGCACTTAATGTTAGAAAAGGAACGAGGTGCAACCATTGAGTAATTGAATCACTTTTCAGTGTTTTGTAAATTCTTTCACCTCATTCAAAACAAGGTGGTATCACATGACCAAGTAAGTTTTACAAACATATGAGCTGGCTTCAACTGAAAACCTTAAATGTTTTTGTTGTTGTTTGTGTGTGTGAATATATTCTGAAAAAGTAATGAAAAAATGTATCATTTTTCGATGTAGTCACCACTACGTTCAATGCAAGTCCTCCAGCGCCGATAAAGTGCTTGGATTCCTGTAGAAAAAAAATGTCGCTTGGTCGCATGTATAACCACTTATGCACCACATGCTGTTGCTCTTCATCAGACTGAAATGTTTTTAAACATCCTAATCCACTCATACACTTGCTGGACTGACAGGCATACATCACCATACACTTGCTGGACTGACAGGCATGTATCACCATACACTTGCTGGACTGACAGGCATGTATCACCACACACTTGCTGGACTGACAGGCATACATCACCATACACTTGCTGGACTGACAGGCATACATCACCACACACTTGCTGGACTGACAGGCATGTATCACCATACACTTGCTGGACTGACAGGCATACATCACCATACACTTGCTGGACTGACAGGCATACATCACCATTTTGGACCTTCATTTGCCGATGAATTTCTTCTATAGGTTTCACCCCTTCACTGATCAAAGACTGCTGCTCCTCTTTGATCAAAACTGTCATTTACTGCCAACATAGTACCTTGCGGCGTATGGCAGAGGGGTCTTTGAGCCTGAGGAATAAAGGCCGCCTGGCTAGTGCAGTCGCCGCGAACTGTGCAGGTTAGGATTTTATTTTTGCCCCCGACAGAAAAAAATCCCACACCTTACCGGGGATCGAACCCGGGTCTCCCGAATGAGAGTCCGGCGTTCTAACCACTCGGCCAGCCGCTCCTCCTCCTCTTTGGTGCATGTGAAAAAGTGGGGCGGCCATCTTTAAACTGTCCTTATGATGTCACCATGTTTTTGATGTCATGTTCTTAAGACTCTTGATATCCTTAACCACAATATTGACAGGTTACAAGACAATGGCATGGCTATTGTAATTTCTATCACTTTTAAGATTTTCATTTGAAGCCTCCTCATATCTTGGCTTTGAGTGAAACATATTCTAGCTCCACAGTTGAGGTATAACACAACTGACGTCTGTCAGCCTAGTTTGCTGTCCCTGCAACTGCGCATGGACGGGCAGCTGACTGGCGGGATGATCCTGGCGTGCTCTTGGTGGCTGCTGCTGGCTTCTCTACTCCTCAAACACTGATCAGGGAAAGACACTGACATTGGAAATAGGGAAAGCATAAGATAAGTAACAGAGATGCATAGAAGGTAAGAATAAAGAAGAAAAAAGAAACCAAAACAAATACATTAAAAACACAAACCTGTTTAGAACTTTTCTTTCGCTTTCTCTTGCCGTCTGCCGCAGCCAAGGCCCGGAACTCCTCCAGCGAGGCCACATTAGCCAGGGTCTGTAAGTTGCCCTGGGTTTCCATGAACTTCCTCAGCTCCCCTTCAAATGCACTCATCTTGTCTGGGCGGAGCTTGTGCTCACCCTCCACAGGCTTGGGGTCGTCAATGATTAGTTTCTTCGAGAACGGAGATGATGGGTGATCATCTGAAACATATGAATATATGAACTGTGTGTCCACGCTTACAAACCACCACCACCACAAATGATATCAGACAAGATGGAATGGGGTGGAGAAAACAGACAAGCAGAAAACTGATAGACTCTCTCTCTCTCTCACACAAGAAAAACAAAGAGAAGAATATAGTGCGTGTATGCACACACATACACGCCCCACAAATACTTGTAGCAGATACTGATCCATACATACATAATCATCCACACCTTTATATACATGTAAACACATACAGACACTTATATGTCAATATACAAAAACACAGTTGAAAGAATTGAGAGAAAGAAAAGTCCTCACAAATGGTCCATGAACAGTTGCAGAGGCAGCAAGCAGAGTCAGGTTAACAGCAATGGTTTTATTTGAGTCTGAATTAGACAAGAAACAATGATAAGATGTGAAACAGAGATTAGATGAGAAACAGGGATGAGATTCAAACAGGGATGAGATGAGAAACAGGGACTAGATGAGAAACAGGGATTAGATATGACACAAAAAATTAGATGCAAGATAATGATAAGATGTGAAACAGGGATTAGATGTGAAAAAGGATTAGATTAGACAGCAAGGATTAGATAAGAAGGAACTAGGATTAGATGAGAAAGAACAAGGATTAGATAAGAAGGAACAAGGATTAGATGAAAAAAAAAGGATTAGATAAGAAGGAACAAGGATTAGACAAGAAGGAACAAGGATTAGATAAGAAGGAACAAGGATTAAATGAGAAAGAACAAAGATTAGATAAAAAGGTACCAGGATTAGATGAGAAAGCATGAAAAAATGAAAACAATTTCCTGAAATGTAAATTTACAAACAAAAACTATGATAACAGAACCATGACAGCAGAAAGACAGGGACAACAAAGATGTGAACTGACCTATCTTGTGAGGTGACACAATGTGGTTGTCTGCTGACCCAGTTTTTACGGGTGTATCCTGGTGTGGGTGGTGGTTGTTTGGTGGGATGATCCCTGTGATCTGTGCCAGGAGGGCGGGGTTCAGAACTGAGGGGGAGAACTTGCGGTGGAGGTTGGTGTCCATGAGAGAGGGAAAGCCATTCTTGAAGAGACCCTTGTGAGTCATGTACTTGAAGATCTCCGAATGTTGGAACCTGCTGGCATCCACCTGTCTGGCGGCTGCCTCCAGGCACTCCAGCTCTGACAAGCTCAACGGGTGGGAAGGCATCTGTTTACTGCTGGCATCTGGCACTTGCAGGAACTGGGGCTTGGGGATGGACAACGGGAAGAACGGCTGAGGCGGGTTTGTGGTTGAAGAGGCTGTGGACTCTCTGGAAGAGCATCGGTTTGGGGTTGTAACTGTGGTGTAGGGAGATTCCAGTTTCACGGAGCCGGCCGGAGACACAGGTTCCAGTTTAGGGACTTTGTTGCTGAGGTTGAGCACTTGGTCTTCAGGGTGGCTGGAGCTGGTGTTGACGTGGACGGGCAGCTGACTGGTGTGATGGTGCTCATGTGCTCTCGGAGGCTGCTGCTTGCGGATGCTCAAATCCAGAGGCTGGTCTTCTGATGGTGGAGTTAGGAGAGCAGAACTGGAGTAGTTCAGAGGGCTGGGCGATAACTGACCAGCACAGCTGGTGGTCCCGCTGAGCTTGTGGTGATGGTATAGAACAGCGTAGGGATTGGGGACAATAGGAATGTATGTAGAAGGGGATTGTGAAGTAGTGGTGCCGCTGGTGCTTCTTCTCCGGGGAGTTTTAGCCACAGGTCTGCTGGGTCGTTTGCTGTCATGGGCTCTTGCATTCTGGAACCAAACCTGTAGGTGAGAGGCCAGGAATAAATGAATTTTACACCTGTAAAACCACCAAACATGGAATCTATGCCTTCATATGCTACAGGTGACGAGTACAGTTGAAGATGTTAACTATACATTAAATATTAAAACACACACATTTTACAAGTAAATGTTATATCTTATTGGAAGAAGATAACAGACAAGAATGGTTGAAGAAGTGGACTACATCCCAAACACTAATCTCCTTTTTCTTATTGTGGCATTTACTAGCTTTGAAGTCAAGCGTAGTCTATGCACGTGCTATTAACCGCTTGTGTACTGGACTGATGTTTGTGTGTGGGCTAGCTTTCCCTAATACCAGGATGGTTAGTTGCTTAAGATGGACATCACGGAGAGAAGTATAGAGACAGCAATGTTTGACAGATTGCACAAACTAGGCTACATGCAAGCAGGGATGGTATCACGATAATGAACTCAGGTGCAACTAACTCACCTGAACCAAGATTTTGGTGGCTCCGATGATCTTGCCGATCTCCTCCATGGTGTGCTCATCTGGCTGCTGGTTATCCCTGTAGCAAGCTCGCAAGTGCTGCACCTGGTTCTCAGTTAAGGCTGTCACCAGTTTTGATCCTGTACGCACTGCAGTAGACGTGTCCTCCTCCTCCTCATCTTCCTCGTCATCATCATCATCTTCTTCATCATCATCATCATCTTCCTCAGGTTCTGATTCACTCTGAGAAAAGCTATTGCTGGCCACAGAAGGACTCCTGTGCTCATCTTTGATTCTTTTACTGTCGAGATCATGTGCTGTCTTGCTTCCTCTACAGCTATCTTCCTGGTCAACAGACTTGGGCTTGACTTCCCCAATAGCCTTCCGAATGTCATGGTTGTGTTCGCACTGGTACCTTTCGTGTTGATGCAGTGAGACTGGGCTGTGGAACTCTTCCTTGCAGTAACGACAAGTCTGTAGGTCTCCATCTTGCGAGTCCTTCATTTCAAGCTTGACTTCTCCGACAATCAGGTCCGAGATGTCCTCAACACCATCAACATCCTGACAAGGTATCTGTTTCTCTTTCTTCACCTTCTTTGTTCCATCTGCTGCTACCTTCCTTCCATGTTCAGCATCAATCTTTCTGTTTTCCTCATCCTCTTCTGAGAGGATCTCTTTCTTGACATCTCTCAGTAGTTTGGCTTTGCTTTCTGATAAACCATGCTCTCTTGTCCTTGGTTTCCCTTGCTCATTCCTGCTTTCTTCAATGTCACTGCAGGATTGCTTGTCTGCCTTGGAGTTCTCACATTTTCTGCCATCCATCTTGGTTTCCATCCTCTTGATGAAGTCAGCTGCCACTTTGCCTGCTCTCTCTAGACTGAGATTGCTTCTTGCGGACACATCCTTCTTCTCTTCTCTGTCTTTGCTTTTGCCTGGAGATGGTGAAAGCATCGGATGACTGCTTGGTAGCGGAGACCCATCCTGACCTGTCAGTGACCCCATACCGGTTCTGGGGTCAGATCGTGTCTGCCCTGGCACCAGGGCATCAGCTAGAACTGGGCTCTGCTTATGGTGGTCTTCTGCTGCTCTCCTTGAAGATAATAAACCTGATGAAGGCGAAGCGGAGGAGTGGGCATCTGGTATTGAGTTCAACGGATGCAGAAGGTGGAATGGAATGTTTAACTGCTGGTGGCTATGGGCTGTCACCGGAGGCATGCCAGCCAAGGGCAGCGGCGGAGGGGGCAGCGGGATTCCGGTTGTTGCTGCCACTAATGATGGTGATGATGCCATTTTCTGGTGATACAGACTCAAAGCAAACGTGTTCTGGGAGGCAGTCATCATGGCGGAGGTGATGGGGGGAGGAGGGGCTGCATAGAACTGGTGCCGCAGGGAAGAGGCGGACGTGTCAAACTTGAGAAACTGTGGTGTGTATGAACCTGGAAATAAAGGACATTTTCACCAAATCAGCAACAGGTCAAATGAAATAGAAAGACATCTGTTGTTGACTTTACAATGGCATCTCTGAACATCTCTACTTAAAAGTTAGACAGCAAAGAAATTGACAATTTGTAAGACTGTAAATCTACTCAAACTGAGAAATCAAGAATGAGACCTCACTTGATTACTGGCAGGTCTATATATCTGATTACTGACAGGTCTTATCTGATTACTGACAGGTCATATCTATCATCTTTCTGATAAAGTTATAAAGTAAGGTTAATTTTAAGTTTTACTTGATCCAGTAAGGTTTACTTCACATATGATAAAATCAAGTCAGTTATATCATGTGATCTGTTTGATTCAATAAGTTATATGCTATAATCTATATTATCCAATAAGTTATACACTACAATCTGTTTGATTCAATAACTGTATATACTATATGTATTTGATTCAATAAGTGTATATATTATGATACATTTGATTCAATACCTTTATATACTATGATCTATTTGACAGTAACTATATACAATGATCAATGTGATGCAACACCACACTTACCTGCAGAAGGTGTGGCCACAGGCTGAGAGTACACCTGTCCAACAGGCGGAAACATAAAATGGCCCCCTTCGGCCTCTCCTGGGAACCCTCCTCCAACTCCACTGCTGCACCCTCGACCTTCTTCCGACTGTTGCTCCTGGCGACGACCCTGACCCTTGTTCTGCCCTATGACCCAGCACTTCTTGGAGGTCATGTGACTGCTGTAGGAGCCTGAATGGGAGAACCGCTTGCAGCAGGTCAGGCACTGGAAAGGCTTCTCTCCCGAGTGGATGCGGATATGTTCTGGAGGATATCAACAACATACTCATCATTACAAACACAATATAATGTAAACTCTTGGGAATAAAAAAACAGTATCCCTAGTGCACATACACAATATAATGTAAGCGCTTGGAACTAAACAATAGTATCTGTAAGGCTCATACAAAATATAATGTACGCTCTTGGAACTAGAAAATGGTATCCGTTTGGCACATACCCAACATAAAGAAATAAAACACTACACCTTTCATCTGTGTTCACCATGAGACAGGTGTATTTACAGTGAAGCTGGAACAGTCACACCTGCCTGTTGTGGGTACATCAAATTTTAGCATGGTTTATGATGGCACGTGCCTTGCCTCTACAACTTATCCAATGTCTAATGTTTCGACTAGACTAATATCTACACTCTGTTGGTGATGTTCATATGTGTAATGGATGTTTCCACCTATATCTCTGGGATGATGTGTCTAACTTTGAGATGATGTTTCTACTAGAGATGTTTGAACTTGTCAGTGTTTTTACCATGTGTGTGTTGTTGTTGTGTAATGGATGATGTTTCTACTTTAAAGATGATATTTCAACTTGTCTGTGTTTATATTATGTGTGATGTTCCTATACAATGGATGATGTTTCTACCTTTGACATGATGTTTCAACTTGTCAGTGTTTACATGTTTACTGTATAATGGAAGATGTTTCTACCTTTGAGATGATGTTTGAACTTGAAAGCCTTGCCACACTCTGGACACTTGAACTTGCGCAGGTCCAAGGACTCTGAGTGGCTGATCATGTGACGCTGAAGGCGGTAAACATTGGCAAAGGTTTTCTGGCACACCTGCGGACAGAATGACACGGCATGTCACTGGAAGGTTACACAACTGGCTACATCCATCATTCTTGCCCTTAACTGACACAATCACCTTCTGTATACAGAATGACATAAATATAAGACCTGTTATTTATAAATCTTATACTGTATTAGGCTTATGGTGTGAACCCATATTTTTGTAGAGCAATCAGCACTCGGTGGATATTACTGTACACAGAAAGCAGTAAGTTACTTATACAGATTTTTCTACTTTCTTCACACAGAATGTCCTACCCACTGTACACAGAATGTCCTACTTTATTTGCATAACTTTAG
>JACEFZ010028408.1:140000-145000 GCA_014155875.1 Cepaea nemoralis | reverse complement strand
TATATCATCTGCATAACCAAGCAGCTTGGATGTTCCTCCAATATCACATTCCTCCTTTACCTTCCTTACAACTTTCTCTAGAGCCAGATTGAAGAGTAGCGGCGATAGTGCATCACCCTGTTTCAAGCCAGATGTTATTTGGAAGGGGTCTGATTTCCTGCCTTTATATGTTACTATATTATAAGTATCTTCCATGCATAGTTTGGTCATGTTAATTAACTTCCTTGGTATTCCAAATTCCTGCATAACATTCCATAGACTATTCCTATGGACACTATCATAAGCCTTTTTAAAATCCACAAAAATGTTATGGAGATCTCTTTTATATTCCCAATGTTTCTCGGCTATTTGTCGTAAGATAAATATCTGATCTATTGTTGATCTGTTTTGTCTAAAACCCGCCTGGTAGTCACCTAATATGTCTTCTGAATATGGTTTTAGTCTATTTAGTAATACTGCGGATAGTATCTTATAGCTTGTGGACAGTAGTGATATTCCTCTATAATTTCCACATTGGAACTTGTCTCCTTTCTTAAAGATAGGTATCAATAATGACTCTTTCCAGTCATGGGGTAATTCTTCTGTCCTCCAGATTTTTATTATTAGTTCGTATAGCTTTAGATGTAATGCATGGCCACCTGCCTTTATAAATTCAGCAGC
Source organism: Cepaea nemoralis (assembly GCA_014155875.1). Taxonomy (NCBI): domain Eukaryota; kingdom Metazoa; phylum Mollusca; class Gastropoda; order Stylommatophora; family Helicidae; genus Cepaea; species Cepaea nemoralis. Next base: position 144,340 of record JACEFZ010028408.1, on the reverse strand, counting down.
AATTCCATCAGTCCCAGTTGCCTTATTGTTTTTAAGTCGTGTGATTACATATAGGATTTCTTCAAATGTAGGTTCTTCAATTTGTGGTTCGCATGTTAGAACCTCTTCCTGTGGGAAAATGTTACTTGGAGCTTCACAATTTAGTAATTCAATAAAATATTCTTTCCATGTGTTGCACATTTCTTCATTGGTATTTATCATATTCCCATTTTTGTCTTTTAAACCATATGTGTTTTGTTGGTGCCCTCGTTTCATTGACTTCAGTACTTTAAAAAACTTTCTGGATTCATTTTTCTGGTGATTAGTTTCCAAATCTTTGATTATATTACTCATATATTCTCGCTTCTGCTGTCTGACTATTTTTGTAGCCTCTTTACATTCATTTCTATAATGCTCTTCCTTTTGGATGTTATTGATGTCATTTAACCATACATGTCTGGCATTCTTCTTCTTAGTGACTGCTTCTTCACATTTTTGATTGAACCATCTGTTCTTTCTATGCGTGGTTGACACACCGAGACATTCTTCTGCGGTAGATTGAATTGTATTCTTGATGTTCAACCAAGTTTGGTCAACGCTTTCCTCCAAAGGGTTTTGCAAAGTTTCAAGTTTACATTTTATTTCATCTGTAAATTTCTCTTTGACTGTAATGTCTTGTAGTTTTTCTCTGTTATATGTTGGGTGTAATCTTTGTAATTTAGTATAGAAAGCTCTCTTAAGTTTTATTTTAAATTTTGCTCCAACGAGGAAATGGTCACTATGGCACTCAGCTCCTCTATAACTTCTGACTTGCTGTATGTTTGATGCATTTCTGTTGTTAATTAAAATGTGATCTATTTGATTATAGGTTCTCTTGTCACATGATTTCCAAGTTTGTTTGTGTATATCCTTTCTTTGTAGTCTGGTACTGCTAATCTGCAGTCCTTTGGCTTCTGCCAGGTTGATGACTCTCCATCCATTATCATTTGAAGTTGTATGTTACTACTACTACTACTAATAATAATAATAATAATAATAATAATAATAATAAAACACCACTCCCAACCATCATCACTACTGTTGGATCACTACAATATTTACCACTACTATACCATCAACCCTTCAACGGCAAATACTATCCTATCCATTACTATCACCACTATTGCTACTACCATCACCACCACTGCGACTATTAATGCAATTTGCCACCCCCTCCCGTGTCTAGACGAGAAACCAGTGAATGCAATGCTATGTTGTACAGTACACACACAAGCACACCCAGTGGTATGTTATACAGCACATAAATAAGTACACCCAGTGCTATGTTGTACAGTACACACACAAGCACATCCAGTGGTATGTTATACAGCACATAAATAAGTACACCCAGTGGTATGTTATACAGCACATAAATAAGTACACCCAGTGGTATGTTATACAGCACATAAATAAGTACACCCAGTGGTATGTTATACAGCACATAAATAAGTACACCCAGTGGTATGTTATACAGCACATAAATAAGTACACCCAGTGGTATGTTGTACAGTACACACACAAGCACATCCAGTGGTATGTTATACAGCACATAAATAAGTACACCCAGTGGTATGTTATACAGCACATAAATAAGTACACCCAGTGGTATGTTATACAGTACACACACAAGCACATCCAGTGGTATGTTATACAGCACATAATAAGTACACCCAGTGGTATGTTATACAGCACATAAATAAGTACACCCAGTGGTATGTTATACAGTACACACACAAGCACATCCAGTGGTATGTTATACAGCACATAAATAAGTACACCCAGTGGTATGTTATACAGCACATAAATAAGTACACCCAGTGGTATGTTATACAGCACATAAATAAGTACACCCAGTGGTATGTTGTACAGTACACACACAAGCACAGCCAGTGGTATGTTATACAGCACATAAATAAGTACACCCAGTGGTATGTTATACAGTACACACACAAGCACATCCAGTGGTATGTTATACAGCACATAAATAAGTACACCCAGTGGTATGTTATACAGCACATAAATAAGTACACCCAGTGGTATGTTGTACAGTACACACACAAGACGTTCCATGAACACATCTCTTACCTTCACTCCCGTCCGTTAATCTGCTGACCTCGACATTGTGAGGTGCATCTCCCGCCTGCCCGTCACCGCGGCGCCGTGCACAGTCGTTTGACCGTGTGTTCTCCCTGGCGTCTGTGGCATCACCACTCGCCTTCTCCGGGACTGCAGCCAAGCCCGCACGGCCGGACCGACTGGGCACTCTCTCTGCAACAGTCCCACACTCGGCGTCCACCACGGCTCGGTTGCCATAGTTACCAGACTCCACACAACCGCCGCTTCGGCTGCGATCGTCCTCGGCGAGGGCAATGGTGGTCCGAGTGGCGGACGTCACGTGTTTGGCTGGCCTGCCCAGGCAGGTTACGTCGGCGATTAAGGTTATGGGAGAAATGTTGCTGCCGGTGATGGTGGTGGTGGCCGGTTTGTTGATGTTGTTGCTGTTGTTGCTGCCATTCGGTGTCCTCGTCGTCGTAGGAGGTGACTCGAGCTGTGGCAAGCGCTGCTGACTCGCTGAGTCTCTGCTCATCTAGCACATCTGTGGACACCGACAGAGGGAGGGTCAGTAAGGTCTATGGGCATTACGTGGAGGCAGGTAGGCGTACATACCGACAGAGGGAGGGTCAGTTACAAGTGTCATATGGGTAGATATACGTGGAGGCATGTAGGCATACATACAGACAGCACTACAAGACAGACATGGAGGCATGTAGGCATACATACAGACAGAAATACAAACAGACCAGTAAACATGTACGCATACATACAATCAGAGAGTTAGGCACATTCAGGACGAATACGAGACACATACAAGCAGACGAGGAGAAACAGACAATAGAGGGAGATATAAAGACACAAGGGAAGACAGAAAGAGGAGATACATAGACGATAGGGGGAGATATACTGACACAAGGGAAGACAGAAAGAGGAGATACATAGGCAATAAGGGGAGATGTAGAGACACAAGGAAAGACAGAACTAGCAAATATATAGGCAATAGGGGGAGATATACAGACACAAGGACAGACAGAACTAGGAGATACATAGACGATAGGAGGAGGTATACAGACACATGACAAGACACAAAGAAGAGATACATATGCAATAAGAGGAGATATACAGACACAAGGAAAGACAGAAATAGGAGATACATAGGCATTAGGGGGAGATATATAGACACAAAGCAAGACAGAAAGAGGAGATACATAGGCAATAGGGGAAGATATACAGACACAAGGACAGACACAAAGAGGAGATACAAAGGCAATAAGGGGAGATGTACAGACACAAGGAAAGACAGAACTAGGATATACATAGGCAATAAAGGAGGGGGGGGGGAGATATACAGACACAAGGAAAGACAGAAATAGGAGATACACAGGCATTAGGAGGAGATATACAGACATAAGGAAAGACAGAAGGAGGAGATACTTAGGCAATAGGGGGAGATATACAGACACAATGAAAGACAGGAAAATTAGATGCACTACAGGCTGAATGGGAGACACAGGCAAAAGGACAGACACATAGGCAGAAACGGGGGAGAACAACACATCAATAGAATGGAAGACACTCAATAGAATGGAAGACACTGAGGCAAGAGGCGACATATAGCAGGCTGACGGGGAGACACTTAAGGTAGACGATGGGACACATATAGGCTGACTAAGACTAAAAGACATCACTAAAATAAGATAAACAAAGAAACACAGAAGGAAACAGACCGACTGTTATTAACACAGACAAACGAACAACAGACAAAGTCAGAGACAATCATAGAAGATACATATACAGACAGGTGGTCATAAAGACAGACATACAACTGTAAGAAACAACGGACAGATATACGTTATATGACAATTTCGATTAAAATAAAGTGATTTTAGTGGGGGGAAAAAAGAAAGAAAGAAAGAGAAAAAAAAGAAAGAGAAAAAAAAGAAAGAAAGAAAGAAAGAAAGAAAGTACAGGCAAGCAATACGAAGAGACATAGAGAATGTGAAAGAGCCAGAGGGAGGGAGGAGAATGGAAAGGCGGGGCGTGACGGTGTCGCGTGCCACAGATGACCCGGTTTCACCCCTGCCATTTGGCCAGAGCTCCACTTGTGAACAAATGACGGTCTAATTAGTGTGTAGTAACTACTGGAGATTAAGAGAGAGAGAGAGAGAGAGAGAGAGAGAGAGAGAGAGAGAGAGAGAGAGAGAGAGAGAGAGAGAGAGAGAGAGAGAGAGAGAGAGAGCGAGTGAGAGAGAGAGAGAGAGAGAGCG
>JACEFZ010028408.1:95000-135000 GCA_014155875.1 Cepaea nemoralis | reverse complement strand
GGTGACAGATCAGTCGTGGCGGTTGGCATCGGTCTAACGATAATAAGGACACACGCCTGACCTCAAACACTACTGTCCAGTAGCAGTCTGGGCTCACATACAGTCTTCCTGTTACTGCACTGCGTGTTGTCGTCAACATTGTTCTCTCTCTCTCTCTGGTGCATGCATATGTCAGTGTGTGTGTGTGTGTGTGTGATAACATAGTAATATGTATTGCTTATGTTCACAACATTCAGTTGACAATATTATTTTTATTTTCCTTTGTGAATGTAACATTCACAATAGATAATTTATGTATGAAAGATGGGTGATTGGAAGGGCGGAATGTAAGACGGGCCTGTGTGCCCAATTTGTGACCCTTTGAAAATAAAGTTCGTTCGTTCTCTCCATGCTAGGAATCCAGACATTCATGCTCTACCTTCGACACATTTCTGCGAAAATCTACCTCGCCTCATTAAAACGTACTCAAACTGTGGGTTCATCCTGGACCTGCATTCCGGAGGGTAGGGGAAAGCGGGCACATCAACAGTAATTTCCATACGACCTTCTTGACTCCTTACAGCAGGCGGTAGCCGTGTTTTGTTTTACGTATCGAATGTCGTGTTTTTAAAAAACACTTAATCTCACTTCACAGACAGCACCGAGCTGACGAGATGAAAGAACAACATGGTGCGGACCTGCTCGGCAATCTCACTTTGGGAGGTCAATGTGCGGTAAGGGGACAGAACGCATTAAAGAAAGAAATTATCCTTCATGCTTCAGTGAGGGTTATCGGCCTTGAAAAAATAAGGGCGAAGGGAATGGAGTTGTGAGACGAGTCAACACAGGAAACCACAAGCGTGCGAGAATGGTTGACTCATGTACCGAGGGGAACTACGATGACATAGAACATATTTGGAGATTACATAGAACTGTGTGGTCATAGAACATATTTGGAGATGAAAGAGAACATAACTATCGAATGTGGAACCATGGCCGAGAGGTTCACTAAAGTACAGGATTCGACACTGTCTTCAAGAAGCACTGGTGTCTAATGATATCACGCTGTCACCCTGGACCTGTTGGGCTGTCAGATCGGTCCTAACCTTCTAGGATAAGCACGAACAACCGGAGATCCCTTACACAAGTTGTACAAGTGACAAAAAATACCACAGCGGGTGGAAATCGCAGGGTCCGTTAGCTGGCATCGAACCTGGAAGCAATCGTAGACAGAGCCCGTTAACTGGCACGGAACATGACACAATCGCATGCCCAGGCCGACATACTTCCATCGAGAGAAGAATGAAGAAGAGGAAGAACATAACGCGTGGAAGTTCTCTCAATGGTAACCACCACTACCTCCCATATGTGGCGATTGCTTTCCAACAGTATCACAGAAGTTCTTGTCAAGTCCATTTGGCCACGCCGAGAATTACCTGTACAAGCTCGCCTCAAGAACATAGCAGAAAGTTCTTTAAAAGCAACTTCGAGATCGTCCAAAAATGCAGTCTAGAAAACCAATGATCAACGGAAGACTTGAAGAATTAGCGCTAGTCACTACAGAAAAGAATACAAACGTACGTACGATCCAGAGACAAAGGTAGTACCTGTAGGAGAGAAGAAGCAGTACCTACAGTAGAGATAACAGCAACCGCTGGCACAAGAGGAATGCAGAGACCACGAGCTGTGGTCAGGTTTCTTCAGTCAGTGGGTGCAGGCAGAAGCTGGCGGGAAGAATTCCTCAGCCAGGTTGCTGCTACTTTCCCACGGTACAAGGATGCAACACCGTTACAGGGAGGCTGCTGTGGGGGGAGCTGGGTGGGCAGGTGGGGTAAGCATGCTGGATTGTGTGAAAGTACAGCAACAACCCACACTAACCTTCACACTGAGAAAGTTCACCGTATCACGTGTTATCTCTCCGCCCACGTCAGTCAGGTTAGATTACTCTACCAGGCAGACTCGTTTGTAATTGAAAATGAAAAAAAAAATGGAACAAAGAATTTCGTTTGCTTTTCTGTTTTTTTATGTCAGGAGACTAGATTCCCCAGCATATCATAAAACATTTAAAACACCTACAGGCGGACAGGCAGGCATATAGGCTGAAAGGCAGACAAAGACAGACAGACGAACCGATAGACATACTGCAGAGAAGACGGACATGTGTAGAGACAGAAGTACGGACGACAGATAGATAAATAGGAAAGCATACAGACGAGAGAAAAAAAATAAGGGGAGGGAGGCAGACAGACAGATTGGCAGACATACGAGTAACAACAACATCAACAAGAACATAAGGAAAAGAGTGAACAGACTAATAGAAGGGTGCAAAACAAACCAGAACAACTGAGATCTATTTTAAAAAAGTAGGGAGGGGGGCTGGGGGGAGGATGTTTAAAGACAGAGGATGGATCCCACTAAGCCTGATGTGACCCCACAAACTTCGGTCTCTTTCCACAGAACGGTCTGTCGAGAATATGGCACAGTGCACCAACACCCCCTCCCCCCACACACACACACACACACCGGAGTCTGGGAAAACTGCAGTAGTGACCCGAATATCGCCTGGTGTGGAAACGAGATTACGCTGGCGGCTTTATCCCTTCACCTTGCGTACCCTTCAAATGTACACGGATGTCTCCACAAAGTCTCGACATCCGCTGACACCCCGCCAATAAGGACACAGCCCAGTAGACGTGAAAAGGAGCATGCGTAGTGCTAGTTGGAGGCAAGCACATGCAATACAGCCAAAGGTACTCACCATAAAAGAAACATTTGTACTCGCCAAGTTTGTCGGCCAGCATTCTGGAGGACTTCTTCCAATACATGGCGCAAGTACACAAATCCCAGACTCTGGGCAACACATGAAAACACGTCGATTCCGTCCTGATCCCAGAACTCAAAACGTCCAAAGTTTCAGAATAGACTCACAACCTACGAATTTTTGACTAATGTCCACAATTCTTGAACAAAACTCACGACGGACTGACTTTTGACTAACAGCCACAGTTCTTGAACAAACTCAGACCGACCAATTTTTGACTAACCTCCACAGTTCTTGAACAAACTCACAAACGACCAATCTTTGACCAACATCCACAGTTCTTGAACAAACTCACGACCTACTAATCTTTGATTAACGTCTACAGTTTTTGAACAAACTCAAGACCGAGCAATCTTTGACTCATGAGATTAAGAGCAGCTGACGTGCCCTGAGAGCCGAAGTCTTTTCTGGCATAGTCAAAGTGACCCACAGGCTGGTTGGTCAGCTGTGTAACGGACACGTCGTGTGACATGTGACATGCTACACTATGCACTAGAGGAGCTCCACTCCTGAGTGGCCACTTAGGCACGAAACGTCCACAAATCTCTACCTCCACCACTCTAAATGCAACAATAACCACACACTGGAAAAAAATATATTCATGGTCTCAAAAATGCAGATTACTAAAATATTTACAACTGGTAATTCTATGACATTCTAACAGCGAGATAACAAACAGATTTCAAGATGAATAGATGCCAATCATCTACCAGAGCAGGGAGTCTCCGCGGCGAAGTTCAAAAGGTCGTGGGTTCGATTCCGGGCTACGTCTGTCGGTTTACGAGTGCATTTTTCTCGGAGACTTCTGGGGGTCGTCGCTGGAGCTACGGAGTTCGTGCTTTGTGCGAGGCTTGCGGCAGTTCGTCCCGAGGAAAGCGACCGAGCCATCATGGGATAAAACTCGGGCAATAAAGTCGACACTCTTGCCTGTTAAACGACTTAAAAACCCTATTTAAACTACTAGAAACGCCCCTGAAATGCAGCCGGATGAATCACATTCTAATGATGGCACTAAACACTTCAAGAAATACATGCATCCTGAACACAGCAGCATTGCCTAGCCAGGCACTGTAACCAAATGTTGCACCCAGTCATACATATTCCTAATCCTAACCCTATAACTGACAACACGTGTGACAGGTTAAGGAAAAACATATATCCCGCTCACTCATTACACTAACTCACTCATACACACACTCTCTCTTACTCAACAACACACACACATTCTCACTCTATTTCTCTCTGACTCTGCTCTTTTTCATGTAGGAGATGGATACAGGGCTAACGAACACATCAATGAACAATGTATGTAAGACAGATGCGCTTCCAACACACTAGTCAACTACACACGAGGAGACGCAGATAAGTGGGTAGCAAGGTAGGCAGGTAAGAGCAGACAAATGCAGGCTGATGTGTGTGTAGGCAGTTATGTCGAACAGTACCAAGATGCCTGGTACAAACTGGTATAACATTCCTGTACAACTGTACAGAAACAGACAGCAACAGATGAAGGTATGTGAGAAAGTATCATGTACAATATATCAAGACGCCAAGGTACAAATCAGTATAACATCTCCATACAACTACTGAAACAGACAGCAACAGATGAAGGTATGTGAGAAATTACCATGTACAAAATATCAAGACGCCAAGGTACAAATTGGTGTAACATTCCTGTACAACTGTACAGAAACAAACAGCAACAGATGAAGGTATGTGAGAAAACAAAACACAGACCCCTATGCATGAGAACAGCACATAAAAAGTCACCGAAACAGGAAAAAAAAAAAAAGAAGGAAAGGGGTGGAAGGGAATCAATGTTTGTGTTCCGCGTTCAAAACCTGGGGGTAAGTGGCTTGGTGACCTGGATGAATCACGTGTCAGCCAGCACGTGAGAAACGCTCGTGAACACAAGAAGTTCCGACGACTGTTGCGATAACAATCTTGTACATTTGCCTCCTTGCTGCCGTGGAAACTAGCGACCTGGCTAGAGCGCACATTCAAGGTGAGCGGTTCTTTAAATGTGGAGTCAGCGGCCGGCAGAGCTCAGCTGTCCTTCACGGACATCACTCCCAAAGATATTGTAGACTAACGATACACACTGTGACCAGTATACAACCTGAAACACTCTTCGTGTCTCCTTTTTCTTTTTACCTGTCTGTCTCCCTTCCATTTCCGATTGTCTTCCTTTCCGTCGGTCTGTCTTCCTTTCCGTCGGTCTGTCTTTCTTCCTCCCTTCCCTGTTTGATTGTCTACCCTCCCCCTTCTCTCTCCCTTCCATTTCTTTGTCTGTCTTCCTTTCCGTCGATCTGTCTCCATTCCCTGTATATCTGTCTGTCTCTCTTATAATTCTTTCTGTCTCTCTTCCCTTTCCTTTCCGTCTCATCTCTACTCAACCGGGGTGTGGGCGAACACAATCAGACTTTTAGGAAGTACACCTGGAGATGAGCACACAAACACAAGCCTACGCGCGCTCACGCTTTCTTGGCGTCTTATATTGTTCCACCTCATCTTCCTTCTTTGGTTGATTTAAAATTTCTCATAATTCCCTTCTTCCTTTTCCTACCCCATTCTCATAATGTTTCCTCTCTGCGTCCTCCTCAGTCTTCCTTTCTTCATCCTCCTCAATCTTCTTCTCGGTCTCCTCCCGCTTCTTAGGTCTTCTTCTCTGCGCCACATCTTTCTTCTTTCTTTTCCTCATTCTTCAACATCCTCATCATTCTTCTCTGTCCCCTCCCGCTTCTTCGGTCTTCTTCCCTTCCCCCACATCTTTCTTCTTTGTCTCTTCCTCATTCTTCAACATCCTTATCATTCTTCTCTGTCCCCTCTCTTTTCTTCACTGCCTCCTCGTCATTCACCTGCCTCATTATCTGCTCCCTCATTTTTCTCACTCCCTCCTCCTCCGCCAACACCACCAGCACTCAGCAGACGATACAGTTACCTTCCCTAATCCCCGAATCCCGCCAGAGACGGTATTAGAAAACAACCATTCCCGCGCTGTCTCCTCAATGTCAAGGACATAGTGCCAATTAACTCACAAGGTATACCCGCCACACGGGCGCATCTATTACGTCTGCCTACCAAGTCGAACACTTCCAGCCGACCGTGACCTCACCTCCCCGCCCCACTGCAGGGGGCGGCACGTGAAAGCTCCACTGAGGTTCAAGGAATGCTCCTGGTAGACAGCCCCGAGTCTAGCGCCAGTCGAACCCTTCCCACAGGACGAGCTGTCACGTGGGCCAGGCAGGCCGAGCCCCCATGTCAACCCAGCGCTATTTTACGTGCATCACTTTTGTTTTCTCCATCTTCTAAAATGATGAACAAACCTGACCAACAAGTTCTTGTTTGGTTATCGCGCACGTGCGTAAAACTGCGCGCGAAAGGTATAGTTGAATGCGCTGGAATGTGGAACTCAAAAGGCAACTGTAATGCATACAATACAATGAGAACAAGTGGACGTATTTAAACGTTAACGTGGCAAAGAAACGGTTCAAGACGAATTTATTTTGGGGGGGGGGGGGGGTTTCGTTAGCTAGCTTTGAACCCAAGAGTAGTCAACGTCGGATTAATTTTTACTTGTAGATTTTCCCTAAAACCAGTGTCCCTTGCCATCTTCTGCGGTACTTGTAATTTACGTACAAATGTACGACGACTGGGGTGAGGGATTCGTTTAAAAAAAAAAGGAAACGAAAATAGCAAAACAAGAAACAGGACAATACAAAACAAACAGAACAATAGAGAACTACAAACAGCAAGAAACCTAGTGTGATGTGTAGCAAGACAGGGAGAAGCTCTACAGCCTAAACAATCAAACAAGTAACCCAATTCCAATTTCAATTTTCAAAAACAAAAATTCCAAATTAGGCCTCGTCTAACCTGCTTCATCAGCTGTGGTTATTGTTGAGGTCCGTGGTTTTTGTGGGTTTATTCACCCTAATTCTTAACCATTTCAACAATGGCATATATACTATATCACGGCAGGCTGCATTAGGTGAGGTTATACCTCAGATGTACCTCACATGTATACATCTCTCACATGTATACATCTGTCTCCATATATCTACGCCATTCACGTTAATTACAAGACGGTGTAATTTCACTCCACCCTAGCACACACATGCTTATAATTTCGCGTATTAACACCTTCAACCTTTTCATCCGCCCCGCGTCTTGCATGTGGACAAAGCCTCCACTTATCTTACACCGAACATCCCATCACGTTTTCCTTTAATCCCATTCCACAACTTTGGTGAAATGCAGTCTATTTGGGACAAAGCTATGCCCAAAGTATCTTTCGTGTGCATCCCCCACTTAATCGCTTATCGCTCACACGCCGCGCTTTGAGGTTTTTGATTTGTGTGTATGTTTTTTAGGTTGGGACCGATCCGGGGACTTCGGCACAAAGAAACAAACAAATTACAGTCATTACGAAATCCCTCGGCACCAAGCGAGGCTAATGATACGCCTGGTTTGCAACAGGTGCAATTAAACTGCCATAACTTCAGACGGCCCGGTGCAAGACTCGTAAACCGCGGCAATGACTTGTGCAAGCAACAAAACCAGACTCAACACACGGCTCAATTCTGTTCAAAGCTCGGCTCCAACCTGTGTCAGTGTATACTGCAAGGGGGGATAACCAAGCAGATATTTTCTGTAGTAAAAAAAAACACACATCAGGGGTGACATAGTAACATGATCAATCCCCCCTCCCCCCATCCAACTGAGGAGGTCCTGTAGCACAGTAACAGCCCCCCCCCCCCCCCACTGGGGCCCTGTAGCACAGTAACACGTCAAATCCCCCCACTTGGGCCCTGTGGCACAGTAGCACGTCAAATACCCCACCCCCACTTGGGCCCTGTGGCACAGTAACACGTCAAATCCCCCCCCCCCCACTAGGGCCCTGTGGCACAGTAACACGTCAAATCTCCCCTACTTGGGCCCTATGGCAGAGCATGGAAGCCAGCACTCTATCCCCCGCTGAGACAGGGCGAGCTCGAGACAGCCACGTCTCTATCCCCCGCTGAGACAGGGCAAGCTCGAGACAGCCAAGTCTCTATCCCCAGCTGAGACAGGGCGAACTTGAGACAGCCAAGTCTCTATCCCCCGCTGAGACAGGGCGAACTTGAGACAGCCAAGTCTCTATCCCCCGCTGAGACAGGGCAAGCTCGAGACAGCCAAGTCTCTATCCCCCGCTGAGACAGGGCAAGCTCGAGACAGCCAAGTCTCTATCCCCAGCTGAGACAGGGCGAGCTCGAGACAGCCAAGTCTCTACCCCCCGCTGAGACAGGGCGAGCTCGAGACAGCCACGTCTCTATTCCCCGCTGAGACAGGGCGAGCTAGAGACAGCCACGTCTCTATTCCCAGCTGAGACAGGGCAAGCTCGAGACAGCCAAGTCTCTATTCCCAGCTGAGACAGGGCGAGCTCGAGACAGCCCAGCGCTCTATCCCCCGCTGAGACAGGGCTAGCTCGAGACAGCCACGTCTCTATCCCCCACTGAGACAGGGCGAACTCGAGACAGCCACGTCTCTATCCCCCGCTGAGACAGGGCGAGCTAGAGACAGCCACGTTTTTATCCCCCGCTGAGACAGGGCGAGCTAGAGACAGCCACGTCTCTATCCCCCACTGAGACAGGGCGAGCTTGAGACAGCCACGTCTCTATCCCCCGCTGAGACAGGGCAAGTTCGAGACAGCCAAGTCTATATTCCCAGCTGAGACAGGGCTAGCTAGAGACAGTCAAGTCTCTATTCCCAGCTGAGACAGGACAGGCTCGAGACAGCCACGTCTCTATCCCCAGCTGAGACAGGGCAAGCTCGAGACAGCCAAGTCTCTATTCCCAGCTGAGACAGGGCTAGCTAGAGACAGCCAAGTCTCTATTCCCAGCTGAGACAGGACAGGCTCGAGACAGCCAAGTCTCTATCCCCCGCTGAGACAGGACAGGCTCGAGACAGCCCAGCGTCCTCTGGTGGCCACATGGCACTGACAGGAAGCCAGTGTTTGCCTCTCGCCATGCTCCGTTTATTTTCGTTTACATACCGACCCCAGCAACCCGGAAGTGCCGCAGGTCCCAGCGACCCCTGCCTGGGGACTTTCCAGTGCCCGCCTGCACCTGGGGCATCATGTAACCTGGGTGCTCGTCTAGGTACCTGTCTGTGTCGATTGTGGAGGTAATGTCTGTGGTGGTTGCAGTCAAGTGTCTATAATGTTAGATTGTGGAGGTAATGTCTGTGGTGGCTGCAGTCAAGTGTCTTTAATGTTGACTGTCAGTTCTGTAGACAATAACAGAGGGTTGAATAGAATTTGTAACGTCGACTATAACGGCGAGATGAAGCTAATGTAGACTTTAGTCAATAACAGTGGATCTATTTTAGATTACAACGTATACTGTCAGTAATGTAGATTATACCATTGAATCTAGTGTAGATTACAAAGTAGACTGTCAGTCATGTAGACTAAATAATAAGTCGCTTAAAAGTCAGAGGAACGACTTCATTGCACCAGGTTTTATCTCTAATGGCTCAATCTCTTTCCACAGAGAGGGTTGCCGAAAGCGTCGCATAAAGAACGTATTCCGTGGCTCCAGCGACGGCTCCCAGGAGTCTCCGAGAAAAATACACTCGTGAACCGAAAGACGTAGCCCGGAATCGAACCCACAACCTTCGGAGCACGAGGCAGACAGCTTTACCACTTGACTACGGAGACTCCCAGTACTTTAGACTATTACAGTGGATGTCGTGTGGATTACAATGTCGACTGTCGGTAATGTAGACGATATTGGTGGATTCAATATAGAATATAACGGTGGGGTGAATGTAATATGTAACGAAGACGACAATAATACGCACGATATTGCTGGATTCAATGTAGATATCTAGATGTCATGTAATGTCAGCTGACATGTGCATGGAATATAAACCCGACACTATCCTGAAAACGGGGAGGTGGTAGTGAAGTGGATAACACGCTAGCTCTCCGGCTAGGCGGTAACGCGTTCGAATCTCTATTCATGAAGAATATTTAAAAGGTGACTGGTTGTAATGTAGATCTAAAGTACATTGTAAAAGCAGATAATGAAATCAGCAGAGAACGAATAGCATCTTGTCCGAGGGACGGTTGAAACACTAGTCAGATGAAACAGACGTGTAATCCCTCAATTAGCAGGACTGGACATCCCCTCGACAAATCAAACAACCGCGGCTTAATCGTCCAGACATTTAATTAAACCAAGGGCTGGGCATGCCTCTTTCCCAGGTGAAGCTGATATACTACAAGAGGACTCTTGTTGGTTGAAAGAATGCGCCCTTGTGGAGGGTTTCCGGTGTTACGTTTGCTAGACGGCTAGGGGTCCGGCCTTGCCTCGCTGGTCAGCCACTTCACGTCCATGTGGTCAGCAGAAGGGCTAATTGACCTCAAGTCCAGACGTACCAAACGAATACAGCTGAAGATTCTGTTCGGGTTTGGTCCAATTTGGGCGGAATCGACTCTTGCCGACAATTGAGAGGTTTCCGGTGTGGGTAAGATAAAAGGCTGAGATAATTTGCCGTACGATAACATCTGGCCTCTATGTTTCTGACCGCACTTGTTCTACGCTTTATATCTCTGCCTAACTTGTTCTACAATTTATATCGTTGTCTCACTAGGTCTACATTCTATATCTCTGTCTCATTTGTCTACTGTCTGTATATCTGGCCTAACATGTTCTACATTCTACATCCCTGCTTATGTTTTTTTTTTCTTTTATAAGGGCTTGCGGGTCTCCCAGAGGATAGAGCGACACTCTTGGTCCCCCATGCCCCCCTGTTTTTATTGTGGGCCCTTAGTCCCACTACGAGGCTTTCTCCACAGAGGCCCACCGCTACAGTGGGGAGTTCCATCCTCCTTGGGCCCGAACTGATCTAGGGCCGGGTCTGGTTGTCGAAAGAAAACACTTGGATCAGGGATGTGTCATCAAATGCAATGTTTGTTTGAGGTCTGGCTTTCTGCTAGAGAACATTCTAGCGCCGTGTGTTTGAACACCCAGAGCGGGCCTATTACAGCCTGCTCACGCCCGGCAAAGATAACAATTCCTCACCGCCCGCCCATCTCAACCTCTTTTGAAAACATCGGTAACAAAACACCAGGCTGCAATTTTTAGATTCTTATCTCCCTTGACACCCACAATAAACGGTATTGTCGCCCCTGGAACAAATGCAACCGATCCAACATGTCTACGGCATTTTTGTAGCAACTTTTCGATGTTGCCCATTTGTTTGGAAAACGTTTGCAACTTCGTCTTCACTTACTTGCGTTGGCGATCGTATCTGCTCACAACTACTGTTCTCTCTCTCTCTCTCCTCTCTCTCTCTCTCTCTCTCTACTAGTTGTTACTAAATATTTCAGCTTAATTACAACGGGTAAACAGTAGTTTACAACGAGTAAACAGTAGTTTGCAACGAGTAAGCAGTACTTTACAACAAGTAAATAGCACTTTACAACGAGTAAACAGTACTTTCCAATGCGTAATAGGTGATTTAAATAGGTAAACAACACTTTACAATGAACAAATATTAGTTTACAATTAGCAAACAGTACTTTACAAAGAGTTATAACTGCTTTACAATGAGTGGTCAGAACTATATCATAAGTAAACTACTCTACAATGGGTAGGTATTACTTTGCACTGAATAAATATCACTTCACCATTGTAATCTGTACTTTACAATATGCCCAACTGTTACTGTACAATGTTAACAGGTACCAATATAATATAATAAGTTATGAGTAATTTACAATGTTTGTTTGTTTGTCAATAATAATAATGAATCTGCGTTATTTACACTATATAATTGCTAGTAGTTTGCTATCGTGAAGTAGTAAATTTCAATTAGTGATTATTAGTATGTTGCGTCGACTAACTTTATCAGTAATTTACAACGAAAAAGATATTAAAATAATGTATGGTAAATTTGCGATTACCGTGGGGATAACAAATGCTCCACAATTGAACAATAGCAACGACCGTGTGTTTAAGTATTCCAGCCAAAGTATAATTCATTTATTCACTTCAAATGATATATAACTCTGCAGCAGGCACCTGACATGATGCGGTGAAATACGCCAGGCAATAAATCGTGTAAACTATTGTTTGTGTCATCTGTGTAGAAATTCACTCCAGGAACACATTTGTATGAAGTGAAGATTGCGTACAATCGGCGCAGTGAATACACCAAATGAGTACAGGCCGACTCCTTACTGAAAGCCAGCAAACAAAAGTGCGTTTCCGCAGAAAATTGTTAGATCGTAGGGGAGTGGTAGCGATCCCCCAGGGACACCTTGGCTTCGCTTCTGTTCCTGCAGCATCCCCTAAAGTGTACTGGGCTACAAACACATTAGGTGATCAAACAAGGACAAACACTTGAGGCATAAACTCATGTATGTCATCTGGCTAAGAATCTGACATTTGGGGCGCAGATTTGTTTTTGCCTTGTATCGCCCAGACGAAACGGTTCCAGAGGCGGCTTTAGATCAACGAACGAATAAGCTGATGTTTACCTCAAGTGCAATTAGGACAACTTTGGCAAAAGTGAATGCGTGATTGTTGTGCACAGGTGCCCATACCTTCAATCTGTAGCCGTAGAGGAAAGACACAACTGGCATCGCTTTGGGATGTCTTAGAAACGTCTGTGTGAAGAAAACATGTCTGATCACGTGGTTGTACAACATCCACCCACCGATGACTAACCAACATGCAAGCCATTTCAGCTAGCAAGTGAAAATACACGTATACATTTCCAGATTTGCCAGCAGGTGTTACATTTGATACCAGCTGGGTTGCCAGGGCTATGTCAGTGCCGCGATTTTCTAGATTAACAGCTCCCTTAATATTAACATGCTGGGCGATGTGGCAGCGAACAGCTTCCGGTCTGACAGAAGGTACGTTGCCATGAACCAGGACAATGCAGACTGGGAATTCTCGGTCCGCAGTTGCAGCATTCATCCCAAATGAAATATGTCTGCTAACTGTTCACAGAGGGTACCCGATGAATGAATCATCGAAAAAACAAGAAGTAGGCGGTAAGATCTTCTAGAAGACGACCACAAATAACAAAATGGACATTGCGGCCAAAGTCTTTGTCAGCACACACACAACAAAGACATGCCGATACAACTACATGAAAACACCACATAAAACAGAGGGTAGCTGTAAAATCAGTACTCGAGGCGCTCCTGTCTGGGAAATTGCCAGTACTAAGGACACTGCTTTCTGAACTTAGCAGTCAGCATAAAGTCACCATACAGTGGATACCATCCCACCGTGGAGTACCCGGAAACGACAGAGCTGATCAACTGGCTAAGGAAGGAGCCAAAGAAGAACAGCCTGATGTGCCTGTAACATACCACCAAAAGAAAAGAATGATCACATCAGTCAGAAAGCCACCAAAACCTGCTCAAGATGACTACCACGTTATGGACAGACCAGAACAAGTCATTATTCTGCGTCTCAGAAAAGGACACAATAGATTATGCAACCACATGTATACAAAATTCAAGATTGGTGAATCAGCCATGTGCACATGTGGATTGGCGTCGCAGGAAGCAGAGCACATACTCCAAGACTGCCCAGAATACAACATATCCAGGCAAACCTTCTGGCCTAGCGCGACGACAGAGTAAGATAAACTCTATGGACCACTGAGTGAACTAAAAAAGACAGTTAAATTCATACATGAGACAACATTGCAGTTATAGACATATTTCAAGCGAACGAAAGAAGAAGATAGAGGGTAGCCAGCAGACCCATCTCCCAGCCAGCGCCTCCAGGATCAAGATGCTAGACTAGCCCAGGTTGCTTCTGTCGGAGCTAACGTTCACTAAACACAAATACTTCCATAAGTCTTGTCCCAGACATAACAACGGGAATCTCCGCAGTCCAGCGCCGGCGAGATATCATAAAGTGTTATAATTATTCTAGTTTGGGTAGGTTTTTATAATAGCCGTATACAAAATTCAAGATTGGTGACTCAGCCATGTGCACATGTGGTTTGGCGTCGCAGACAGCAGAGCACAGTACTCCAGGATTGCTCAAACTACAACATATCCAGGCGAACCTTCTGGCCTAGAGAGACAACAGTGGAAGATAAACTCTATGGACCGCTGAATTGAACTAAAAAAGACTTAGATTCATACAAGAGACAACATTGCAGTTATAAACATAATTTAGGCGAACGAAAGAAGAAGAATAATAGCCGTGGAATGTGTAATATGTGCAACATGCACATACGGTCTCCGAGTGTTCCTTCCTTATACACACAATCCAAACGACCGACTCACTACCCTTGGGCTAGGAGGAATTATATCATCATATCGTTAAGCATTCTAACACCAGGTTCAGGTACAATCTTCTATCATCCAAATTTCGAGTTAAAAATCTACCCAAAGTATTTCAGGATACTCGCCGGTGCTACGGAGTTCGTGCACTGAGCTGAGTTTCTCCAGGCTCAGGTTTGAGTTAGGAGAAGAACGGAGCACTTATGGGTTGCACCCATGTGCCATGATGTTGATCCATCGACTAAACTAAACTAAACTACACCTCTACCATCCCACAACCCGTCTCTCTGTCGCCAAAATGCCACGAAGGATGCTTTCCTGGTCACAACCTTCAACTATTCCCCTCAGCGACATGTCCAGGTCTGACATCTCTGTAGCCTGTCCATACCTGGGCGCTATCAGTGCAGGATGCCTAGTCTTTGACAGGTCCCTTCCACTGTACCTTGGATATTTGTTTTGGACAAGTAATCGGTGCTAATAGCGTAGACAAACCAGACCTGTGTTTGACAGATCGCCACAGACAAGCGAGGAGCTTGCTGATTAATGTCAGTAGTTATCCTTTCCTTAACAAAAACCTCTATATACCAACTTGTACAAGTCTACGTAGCCGAATAGATAAGGACGCCCGATCTTAAACTTCCGTTGCGCTAACGACGGGGTAGTGCGATAATTTCCTACATCGGTCAGTGGCACTTAAATGTCGACTTCTCGTTCCGAAAGTACTGGCAAACTACTGATCGTAAAATCTGCCTAGAAATCAACCTGGGTTCGGATTGACAGCAACGTCCTGCCCAGGATATGCAACATTTATAACAACATTTATAGCAACTGGTATAACACTGGAACGCATGAAGCCTTAGCCTGTGTGTGACCAACACTCTCATTAGAGCATAGATCTGTCATGACTGGCTGGCAACTCAAGAAGCGGAACACACACACATCTCTCTTCCACACATCATCACCGTGGATATAGAGCTGTCGTTAACTCCCCCAAGCATATCCACCCAGGCCCTGTGTAGTCTCCACCGCCTGACTGAGTAGTCTAGGCAGGACCCCTGGAAGGACGTCACCTCAACGAACCCCAATGAACATTAGGGAAGAGAAGATCATAAACTGCGGGAGAATGAGACGGTACATCTGACACTAAAAGAGACAAAAGTAAGTAATAAACGGTGAGAGAATCACACAGTATATTAGACAGGAAAAAGGACAAAACTTTAGACAATAAACGGCGGGAGAATTACAACCGTCCACTAGAGAAAGAAAGAGACAAAACTAAGATAAGTGGCGGGAAAATACAACATCACATTAGAGAAAAGACACAAAACGAAGATTCATAAATGGTGGGAGAATGCAACCGTATGTTAGAAAAAAGCAGAGACAAAACTAAGATTAATAAACGGCGAGCGAATCACACAGTAAATTAGACAAGAGAAGAGACAAAACAGAGGATCATAAATGGCGGGAGAATGCAACAGTACATGAGACATGAGAACAGACAAAACCTAACAGGTGATCCGGACGCCGTAAACTCCAGTCTCCCACGGTAGGGCCTAATCTCTTTTTCAGGAAATTACGTGCAGAAATATTCTCTCGGTGAGAGTGAGCATCGGACAGGCATAGATGGCATGAGGCGAGCTAATAAACAAACAACTCAAGCAGAAAAGCGAGAGACTTCCCCCTCTCCCTGTCTGCCAGCGGCCCGCCGGCTGATACTCGACTGCGAGAACATACAGAATAAACATTAAGTCTGTATGCAGTCCTGAGAACGAGTGCTGCCTTAACGTGGGAAAGACATTAGGTTTTCTTGCCCGGCCTGAGCTGCCATAGGGAGGTGAGTACTGTGGTGAGACAGTAGATATCTTACAGGCAAGGTGAGATTCCGTGAGAGAGAAAGGTCTCTTCGGGCTGGGCGATGATGATAACAGCTGCAGTCACCAATCGGGTCATGTCGATAACAGTTAAAGTGCTGTTGCCAGGTTGAGGGGAAGGCTGGGACACCAGGAAAGACAGCAAGCGGATATGAGCGTATGATGACAAACGAAAGAGCAGCAGCAGCAGCAGCAGCAGCAACAGAAGAAGAAGAAGAAGAAGAAGAAGAAGAAGAAGAAGAAGAAGAAGAAGAAGAAGAAGAAGAAGAAGAAGAAGAAGAAGAAGAAGAAGAAGAAGGAACGATATAATGAATAATTAGTACCACTAACAACGGATTACAAATAATCTAGTCGCTTTGTTAGAATCATACACGCGGATTTCATGAAACACGTGTCCACACCACAACAACGATACAAATTAGTAACTATTATATGTATACTTTCATGTAGTATTTCCCAAAGAAACAGAGGAAGACATAAGACACGGAGAAGAGAAGTTGAATCAGAAATGAACAATATAGGACGGACATAGATGGCGATGCATGGAGTGGATAAGGACAGAGGATCGGGAATGATCTGGTTAAGGGCCTGTACCTCAATGGAGGAGAAAGGGAGAAGAGACCGACCTGGTGCCATTTAGTACAAGCGGGTGGATGGACAGACAGACAGATGGACGGACGAGCGGGCAGACAGACAGACAGAAATAAATAGATAGATAGGATGAGAGAGGTATGGAGAAAGAATGAAAGAAATTAACTAGGTTGATAATAGGAACCTGATATATAGATTGACACGAGGCAGGTAGGTAATTAGATGGACTAACAGACAGAATGACAACAGTATGGCTACTGGTTGGGTAGGTAAGTGACTAGGTACGTAAGGTGCGACAGTAGCTAGGGTGGTTGATACATAGGTAGGTAGAACATGGGTAAGTAGGTGGGCGGGAGGGAGTTAGGTAGAAGATAGGTAAGTAAATAGGTAAATAAGGTGGGACAGTAGCTAGGGTGGTTGGTACATAGGTAGGCAGAACATGGGTAAGTAGGTGGGCGGGAGGTAATTAGGTAGAAGATAGGTAAGTAAATAGGTACATAAGGTGGGACAGTAGCTAGGTAGGTTTGTATATAAGTAGGCAGAAAATATGTAGGTAAACGGGAGGAAGGTAGTTAGGTAAGTGACTAGGTACCTTATGGGAGACAGTAGCTAGATAGGTTGGTATATCGGCAGGCAGAAAATAGGTACGTAGGTATACATTGAGGAAATGTTGAAACACCAAGATGGCAAACAGGAATAAATCTCTCGCCACTTGTATCAGCCCTATTATCGTTGCTACAATCTCTACATAAACAGGAAGTGAGTTTCCCGCGCTACGTCGACTACGTCATCGACCCCTGGCCCCACCTACTTCCACGTTTCCCTACCCGGGGGTCAATGAAAACCACGTGCGCCAAGAGATGAAAGGTGAGCAGCGGCTGGGGAACCGCGCCAAGCACCATCAGGTGGGAAACTCGGCTCTTGTACGATGTGAGGAAACATCGGGGAAACCCCGAGGCCATCAAAGTGGCAAGGTTAATAGATACCCACGTTTTAACCGGTTCTCATAGAAGTATGGGTGAAAAAAAAAATACAGGGCGTCGTAATCAACCCCAGTTTTTATTTACTGTTTGTGATTTTCCAGGCAATTTTAAGTGTAGTAATTTACTATATTTAATAGGCGACCGAGGCTCATATCATTGTGAAAACCAACGCAAAGATGGCTGTTTCCGAATCGCTAGCAGTTGACTGAGAGAAGGCCTTCACAACCCATAGGCCACAGACGGTGATAAGAAGACACCTACACACTGGAGTCATGAAACACCGACAAGCCTAGGCAAGCCGTGACCTCCACATGACGTCAACATCTTAGTGACGTGGTCAAGCCGTCTGCCTGGCCTCCGGAAGGTCGTGGGTTTGTTCTGTGGCTGCGTCGTTCCGACCACAAGTACCATGTTTGCGGTGACTCCTGGGGTCATCGCTGTAGCAACGGAGTTCGTGCTTAGCGCGACGCTCGCGGCAAGTGGCTCGCCATTCTGCGGAGGGAGTGCAAGCCAGATGGGATCAAACCCGGCACAACAAAGTCGATCCTTTCCCCTTGTAACATCCCTCACCGGAACTATTTGTATTACAAGTTGTAATATACTTCACGCCTGGCGTCTAGCCACTGTCCTACGACGACTTCCATGAACACGAGACTACACCCGTCAAGCGCCATTTGAACGCGACTCCTCCACAAACAAGGCAGCCACCCGAGAACAGATCACACAGGCAAGGCTGAGCAATGTGGCGCGTGAGCCCACACACAACAACAACAGCAACATACAGATGGCCCACTAAACGTCAGCCCAAGACAAACGAGCTGCCACCAATAATAAAGGCTGGCCTAGTTTCTGCTGCAACCAGGAGGATCCAAACAGAAATATCTCTTCTCTCACAGCCTGCCAGGGCCAACTTTCCAGGTGCGGCGTCTGAGTATCCATGTGACAGTTGGGTTCTACTCCATCTCCACATTACAAGTCAATTAGCCATATCTCTACACCCCCTCCCCGATCCGCTTTTAGACAAATCTCTTCTGTCAGTGTCATGTTTCCCGTGTCTGACCCAATAACCTCCATGTCATCAAAAGCCACTTTTGTCAGTCGGTCTCCCCCCCCAACCCCACTCGCTTTGAACTCAAACGTAGTTTATACATGTGCTTTAGCTTTTCCTTATTACCAGTGTTCCTCGGCATCTGGTGAACCCACTCCGACTTCTGAGGTACTTGTAATTTACGTCTCTAAGTCAAAATTTTAGTCCAACTGACCGGTGTAGGGGTTGAACCCGCTACCTCAGCATCATCACACCGGAAGTGTAAGAGCGAGCGTTCTTATCTAGTCGGCCACGAAGACATCCATTTTGTCAGTGATGACAGGTGGACAGCTTGCCTGGTTCGGGCAGGTCATACGTCTTGATGCCCTCACCAAGGAACAGACGAGGGCACATGGAGAAGAGGAAAGCAGAGGCAATCCTGGGCTGACTGCATTCAAGGGTGCACAGGATGTACTGTAGTATTTACAGACTGGTGTGCGTTGTTGGGGACAGAGAGCTGTGGAGAACTCTGACAGCCAGCCCTTCTATCGCGACACCTTTAATATTCACATTCACGTTTGGCGTTACGGCAGGTGACGAGATGTGGAAGCAAACATGTAGCTAGTCGAAACACAGCAACTCGCCATTGCGAGGATATAGAGTGTGTTCACTACAAATCCATCTAGAGAAATCAAAAGCTTCTCACATTTATTTGGAAGAACAATAAATGATTATTCAATTACATCGACGCCATAACATTCAGGCATCTAAAGCCGGGATTATGCCGACAGAAAGACTTCATAGTGACACTGAAACCTGCGCGAGGATGACAAAAACGTATAAGAGACTGTGTGTTATGCATTTCAGCCATGAGTTGATTCATCCATACACGTCGTACGATATATAACTCTGCAGTAAGCACCTGACGAGATGCACCACAATATGCCAGGCAATAAATCGCGCTGCCTACTGTGTGTGACTTCTGTGTTTACATTCACTACGGGGATACATTATTTTGGACACAAAAGCTGCCCAAACTGACCAGTGCACATGCGGCAATGTACCCCTAAACTCGGAGCTCATCATGTGCCTCCTGTGGTCACTTGTGAGCTGACACATGGGCCCAAGACTGACCAGGCTGTGAGAGAGAAGTTGTTGTGTGAGTGTGTGTGTGTGTGTGTGTGTGGGGGGGGGCGGAGACGGGGGGGGGGGGGAGAGCTGCTGCTGACATCTGGGTTCATGAAAGCAACTCATTTGTTTGTTTAGTGAGCTGGCATAGGAGACTGGTGGTGGTGGTGGCGGCGGCAGCAGCAGCAGTAGTAGTAGTATTAGTAGTAGTAGTAGTAGTAGTAGTAGTAGTAGTAGTAGCAGCAGCAGCAGTAGCAGCAGCAACAGTGGTAGGAATATTTGATGCAGTAGAAGTAGTAATATTACTAATATTAGTATTAGCAGCAGCAGAAGAATAAGCAAAAGAAGAAGAAGAAGAAGAAGAAGAAGAAGAGGAAGAAGAAGAAGAAGAAGAGGAAGAAGAAGAAGAAGAAGAAGAAGAAGAAGAAGAAGAAGAAGAAGAAGGATGAGAAGAAGAAGAAGAAGAAGAAGAAGAAGAAGAAGAAGAAGAAGAAGAAGAAGAAGAAGGATGAGGAAGAGGAGGAGGAAGAAGAAGAAGAAGAAGAAGAAGAAGAAGAAGAAGAAGAAGAAGAAGAAGAATAAGAAGGATGAGGAAGAGGAGGAGGAGGAAGAAGAAGAAGAAGAAGAATGAGGAAGAGGAGGAGGAGAAGAAGAAGAAGAAGAAGAAGAGGAGGTGGAAAGGAGCAGGAAGAACAGAGTAATACAAAGAACCACTATAAAGTACTGTCACCAGCCAATGACACAAAAACGACTAGTGCCTACCCGACACAGACAATGCTTGAACACACCACAGACAACAGGCAACAAGGCTAACCGTGTCTACGTACATGCTCATAATATTTCATATCTCCATTCTCTGGCATTAACATTCGCCTGTCTTTATTCTTGCGCCCTGGTGAAGGCTTTGTAACCGCAAAGTCCACGGTGCTATGTTGGAGGGTGTTCCTGTAAAACTAGCCGTGTCCACTGTTTGTCTGACTGCTAACATTCTCTAGCACCACGGAGTTGAAGAGATAAGACAACGACAGTGGCGTCACAACTGGGAGACACAGTTCCACATCCGTAACTGTGACGTATGTCAATGTTTAAATACACGTATTCCTTCGGGGATCCGCCGTCGTCATGTGAGGGCGGCAGGTTCGAATCGCGGTGTGCCTGCAGCTTTCACTGTCTACATGGTCTAGTGCAGTGGTTCTCAACCGGTGGGGAATTTTGGGGTTTCCAGGGGGGGGGGGGGGGGGGGGGGGAATGAAGACTATTTCAAGATCGCGTTAATACAAGAACCTATTACTTGATCTTGTTTTTCCTTTCATACTTTACGCTTCTGTACGCATCACCCTTTTGAAATTCATTTTATAACGTAAGTAGATCCGCTAATCACATGTTATGTACATGTCTAGACTTGTTTTAGTATGTGCTATTAAATTTAGCTTCAATTATTACGTATACTGTGTAGGGGCAGGGGGAAATCTTTAGGGAGGAAATACAAAGGGGGGGGGGGGGAATGACGTTCTAAAAATATGGTAAGGGGGGGGGAATGATGTTCTAAAAATATGGTAAGGGGGGGGGGGAATGATGTTCCTAAAAATATGGTGAGGGGGAGGGGAATGACGTCCTAAAAATATGGTGAAGGGGGGAACAGACCAAAAAAGGTTGAGAACCACTGGTCTAGTGTGTGAGCTCTGGCCTCTATTTTTGTCCCTTAACTGTATGAATGCCCGACAATACATGTGAATGTATTTCACGTAAGTACTTCAAGTATATGAGGCTGCTGTTGTATGAGATGATTCCGCATTCTTTTTCTTCATCCAGCCCAAGTTTGCACCTGCTCACCGCTCGGTGTGTCAAAGCAGTTCCATCGTCGTGATTTCAAACCAGCAGCTGTAGTTAACAAAGCCACTGACTACACTCTACCACAGCGACAACACTGACTACACTCTACCACAACGATCACATTGGTTACACTCAAGCACTAAATCACTATGGATAAAACTGAAATCATGTACGACTATTGGCGGGTTCCTTGTTATCACAATAAAAAGACACACATGTAAGATATCTTTACACAGACGAGTGGGGCGATAGCTATCGCGAGAGAGAGAGAGAGAGAGAGAGAGAGAGAGAGAGAGAGAGAGAGAGAGAGAGAGAGAGAGAGAGAGAGAGAGAGAGAGAGAGAGAGAGAGAGAGAGAGAGAGAGAGGGAGAAACAGAGAAGTGACACAGAGCTAGGGGAGAGGGAGAGAAAAATGACAGAATCAGCGCAGGAATAAATATATGCAGAAGAAAGGGAAAAACTGAGGTAGACAGGCACGTAGACCGACCGACAGAGACGCAGATAGACCGATAGATAAATACAGACAACGATAGTTCGCAACAAAAAAAAAACACCCCACCGATGACGACCCAAACCTACACCTTTCTACCTGGCAAGCCTAAACTCTACAACACCCGCCAAGTGGTACATGAACACATCGTACAACGGAACTGAAGCTTTGGCAACAGGCGACCACAACACTGCACAACACCATACAACCACAGCACGCGTAAGACCGCCCTTTGAATGAATAAATAAATAAATAACAAGCAATGACTACACAACGTGTAAAAGCCCGCAGAAAAGAACTGGATCACTCAGACAGTAATACAACACCAACTCTAGGTACAACAACAGCAAACTAATGGAAATAAAGCAAGCAATACAATCTGCAAGGCCTGTGATAACTTCAGCCTGACAGGACCGTTGAACTGGCCCACTATACTGACGTCACACACACACACACACACACACTAGCACACACGCACATCCCTGGCAGATGGTGCTGTTGGTGTGTGTAAAGTGTTATTCCTTCACATACAAAGCGACTGCATCATGAGGTTGGTGATCAGTCTCTCTCCTCGCCGACTCTCCGCTCCACGTATCCAGAATATAATGAAAATAGTCCGGACCTCTGTCGGCTGGGTCGACCCCAGGACCGCACTGGTCGGGGGACACATTCTGCCTCTGCTGGGGACCGAACCCCGACCACTGGCTTTCAAACCAGTGCGCTAACCACTGAGCCACCGCGGCTTTTACCAACACACTCACACAAGACAGGCCTACGCGAACGCCGTGCCTCGGCTAGTCATACAAAGAGGCCGCCAGAAACCAAACAATGAAAGCGACACACGGCGGTAACACAAGCTTAAATGAGAAAAAGCCACTCTTACCTCGGAAAACCATCATTTCATATTTGGAAAACACACGAACATCAACACGGCCGGTACGTTGTTTGTAACAATTTCATAAGGCCAGAAAACCCGCCAAGGAAACTGCACGTTGGAAACGAATCGTCTTTACAAAGGCGCCATGTTCGAAACGAAGGCTACCCCAGCCCAAACAATCAAGATGTCGTGTTTGTGTGGGTGGCGAAGGTGCTTGAACAGTTGTTCACTGACGCCAAAGGCGAAGAAATGGGAGTAAATATCTCGGTTGCTGCACGGCCGCAAGTCACACGTCCAACTGAGGTTGCCGGTAGAGGTTGGCGCACCTTGTTGGCCGGGTCCCACCTTATCTCAGGATGCTGCGGCAGACCGGCTCACGTCTGTTACATCTACTTGGCCCACTCACGGCGCAGGTCTCCCTGAGGTAGACCCCGCCCACTGGCGGCAGGCTGCAGGACTGTTAGCAGTCACTGCTCGCCGCCCCGCGCACCTGACAATCAGGTCGATCGTTACCTTGCACGTGAGGTCACCGCGTCTCGCGCTGGCCCGGGAAGTGGGGCAGTCGGGACTGGGGTTCGATAGCAGTTTTGCAGCCGACTCCGCCTCTAAAGATCAAGGCCAAACACCATCTGGCCCCGCCCTGTACCTGGGACAAGCGAGAGGTAACGGGACACGGCGTGACTTGTGAGTCGGCCCTACCAATGGAATCCCTCATTATGGCAACTTTAGCCAAGCCTGGCTGAAAACAACGACCTGTTTTGTTGTGCTTACAACTCGACAAAGTGGCCGAAACCTAATCTTGCACCTTGTCTTCGCCTACGCACCTCCAAGTACCACACCCACTGCCAGGGCGATCACGGCTCTCAGTTACGCCTGGCCTCTAGTAACCCGTATTAACAATGCCCACTTCTTTCATTACCAGGATACCAGCAAATCTTGTAACTGGCCCACAATAGCGACTGGGTAGCAAACTTAACGTGTGACTGCCCCACACAAGCGACAGTAGCATACTTAATGTGTGTCTGGCCCACTCAAGGGACAGTAGCATACTTAACGTATGTCTGGCCCACACAAACGATAGTAGCATACTTAACGTGTGACTGCCCCACACAAGCGACAGTGTAGCATACTTAATGTGTGACTGCCCCACACAAGCGACAGTAGCATACTTAATGAGTGACAGCCCACACAAGCGACAGAGTATCCTGTGAGATGGAAGCACATCATGGGGCAAGCGGGTGGGTTAGTTAGTTAGTCGATAGTCGCGGTTCCAATTCCACGGCAAAGGGTCACCCCCATAATGCTCCGGTCCTGTGCCAGTGAATATCACACTGGATATCACACAGTGACGGGGAGGGTTTGTGTAACGGTTAGGCATGAGCGCGGTAGGACAAAAGGTTCCATGTCAGCTCTCTAGTTAGCTACGAAGACACAAACTTAGCTCCTAATTTCTCCAGTGCGCTTAGGCCTACAAAAATATGTGACAGTGTGAACTTTTATAAAATAAGAAAAGGGTAGTATACAGCACTCTCATCCCAGGGTTATCTTCTCAGATAAGGGCGAAAGCACTACAAGCACCCATATGGGCGTACAATAATCCCTTGGCGCCCAGTCACAATTTCACAATAAAAAACAATAATAACAATAACTTCCTGTAAAAGAATGTTTACAGCAGGTGCGACTCCTGGTATTACTGAGTTCGTGCACTGTACTGAAGACTCCTGCTGAAATATATGGAAGAAGACTGGATCACAAATGAAGATACCGTAGTGTGCAGTGACAGCGATCGATTCTTTACCAATGGGGGACCAAGGCGCCGTTCAATATAGAGTTAACGTGTGAAAGATGATTGATGGGCAGGGCACCAGGCTGGACTGACCTGTGTGTCCAATTCAGAACACTTGGAAAATACAGATCGTTGGCTCGCTCTGATATTCTGTCTGTTTCCCTCCACCTCTCCCCATAGCTCACATTCTGTATCCCCTCCTAAAGAGCAAAGAGACGTGTAGTAAAGAGTCGTACAGTAAAGAGAAGCGAGTAAAGAGTCATGCAGCACAGAGTCGTGCATTAAAAAGACATGTGGTAAGGGGACTAGTAAAGAGACGTGCATTAAAAAGAAGTGCAGTAAAACGACCTCTAAAGAGACGTGCTGTAAAGAGACTACAGTAAAGTTACTGTAGTAAAGAGCCAAGTAGTACAGAGACTTACAGTAATGAGACGTGTAGTAAAGCGAGGTCAGTAAAGAAACAGCGCCCAGGAGTCCTATATCAGAGGAACTTGCAGCAAAGAGAATTGCTGCAGGAGCAAGAGTGCAAACTGAAATGCATGCGGAGGGACTTATATTAAAATGACGTGCAGAAAAGAGAGTGTTAGTAAAGAGTGTCGGTAAAGAGACGCGCCCAACAAAAATATGCAGCATGGTGACGTAACAATCAAGTGAATAACCTTGCTGCTAACATACTGTGGTCCTGAGCTTAAATCCCAACCCAGGCGGGCATGCTCATGGACGATATGACAACCTTCATCATCAGCAAATCCTGTACAGAATGTCGACTCATCACTGCCCGCAGAAGACTCTTCAGCCTTGACTAGTTCTCCTGCCTGAGGTAGTTTCTGTGCCCAGTGTCGTATATGTCCTGTGTGGAGTCGTGATGGTAGACCCTGCTTCATCGATCAGTGCTACCTTTTGTTACAGTTCCTTCTAAACCCCATTGTATTTCTTGTTCTCCCTACGCTTTCGGCTGCCAGGCTGAATATATCTTAAAGACAGCAGCGGTCAACCTCATCTTGTTGACGTCTCCACAGAGTTTGTCCTCAAAAGAAGCGAGTGTCAGCCAACATGGTTGTATCTGTTCTCTGTTATGTTGGACACAACTGCAGCAACTATCTAGCTGTTATTGTACCAGTATCCTAGTTAGATTCATCAGTATCTTCTACCTTTTGTTCCTATACTCCTACACCGGTCAGTTGGACTAATATGTTGACTTCACGTCCTTGACTTAGGGGGACGTACATTACAAGCACCGCAGAAGTCGGAGTGGGTTTGTCTGATGACGAGGGACAGTGGTAATAGGATAAGCTAATCCACACGGAAAAATAAAACCAGTCCAGTGCACTGTAAGTAGTAGCAGGTGTATTCACTAAGCTTGAGTTCAAAGCGAGTGAGCGAAGGTATGCCAGTCGCACTCCTGTTCTTATTCCAAACGTCTCGGGCACATGTGTGATGGGCTATATCTCTGACAGCACTTGTGTGATGGGCTATATCTCTGACAGCACTTGTGTGATGGGCTATATCTCTGACAGCACTTGTGTGATGGGCTATATCTCTGACAGCACTTGTGTGATGGGCCCTGTCTCTGACAGCACTTGTGTGATGGGCTATATCTCTGACAGAACTTGTGTGATGGGCTATATCTCTGACAGCACTTGTGTGATGGGCTATATCTCTGACAGCACTTGTGTAGTGGGCTATATCTCTGACAACACTTGTGTGATGGGCTATATCTCTGACAGCACTTGTGTGATGGGCTATATCTCTGACAGCACTTGTGTGATGGGCTATATCTCTGACAGCACTTGTGTGATGGGCTATATCTCTGACAGCACTTGTGTGATGGGCTATATCTCTGACAACACTTGTGTGATGGGTTATATCTCTGACAACACTTGTGTGATGGGCCCTGTCTCTGACAGCACTTGTGTGATGGGCTATATCTCTGACAACACTTGTGTGATGGGCTATATCTCTGACAACACTTGTGTGATGGGCCCTGTCTCCGACAGCACTTGTGTGATGGGCTATATCTCTGACAACACTTGTGTGATGGGCTATATCTCTGACAACACTTGTGTGATGGGTTATATCTCTGACAGCACTTGTGTGATGGGCTATATCTCTGACAGCACTTGTGTGATGGGTTATATCTCTGACAGCACTTGTGTGATGGGTTATATCTCTGACAGCAGTTGTGTGATGGGCTATATCTCTGACAACACTTGTGTGATGGGTTATATCTCTGACAGCACTTGTGTGATGGGCTATATCTCTGACAACACTTGTGTGATGGGCCCTGTCTCTGACAGCACTTGTGTGATGGGCTATATCTCTGACAGCACTTGTGTGATGGGCTATATCTCTGACAGCACTTGTGTGATGGGCTATATCTCTGACAGCACTTGTGTGATGGGCTATATCTCTGACAGCACTTGTGTGATGGGCTATGTCTCAGACGCTGGAGACTGTTTTGTCCGAGTACAGCTAACAACCTGAAGCAGGAAGACGCTTGCTGACACGTTCTCCTCCATCAACAGGCGACGACCACCCCCCACATGTTAAACGCAACTCACGGCCAACACGAACCGCTGAGGCCGAACTTCAACATCATCGTTATCATGTCCTGCCAACTGGCGTGGGCATTCATGTCTCTCCATATCTCTCGGCATTTCTAGTTCTAGATCAACTCTGTTAATCCTCAATGCCACCGTCTCAGTAAATCCAGCACCAATTATCTGTCTTCCTCTGCCTCTTCCAACTCGTCGCGATACACTCCAATGCCTCTCTTCCCAACACATGACCCCCCCCCCCCCCCCCCCCCCCCCCCCTACAGAAAAAACAAACAAACGCAGAATGAAATGTTTGACTGCTTGTGTTAGTGTCAGCCAATCGGAGCCGGCCGTGGCACAGTCTGGCTGTGTTTGCTTGGTTACATTAGAAATACCTACCCACAGAAACCGGTGCTGGGGCCTCGGGGTTAATGAGACGGGCAATTGTATAACTGTCACACCGAACAGAAGGTTCGAAACTAGCTGCATGCCATTTGGAAGCAGATCGCTTTGCTTTGATTTCGACGGTATGAGTTGTCGGGCGAAAGCAATGGCAAACTACTCAAGTAAATCACAAACAGCAAATAAACTCTCGGGTTAAGTGCAGCATGCTATAAAGGACACACAACTAACTTTCACCCACATAAAAGACTATAGCCAGCATGCCAGGTTCAGGTACACCCACAACTGGATCCTTTCCTGGTCCGATCTAGGCCTCAGAAGCACTTGTGAGCTACGTGGATGACACGGAAGTTACCCTCTACAAGTCAAACCACATAATGTATATTGTGCTGTGTTGAATTACACCCTAATATTCCTTCCCGCCGATTGTGAAATTCCAGTACCGGCCTTGCACACCCCGTGATTTATGGAGAGTTGTCCAGGACCGACATCACTGCACTCAGGGCATTCCCATACGTTCTCCATCCTCATGTTCAAAGGCCAGCGGAGAGTCCCAACACTAATTGTATCAGTAGCAGTCTGATTATGTGTATGTCTAGCCTTTCCTCGGAGTTCTGAGTGTTGGCCAGATCCTCTATGGCTCTCTGCGGCACCATTTTCTCCTACCGTGATGATCTGTCTGCTCTTCTGCACTATCAACACCATCCCAAAGGGTTCTAACCTCGCCCACCTTATCATGAACCAATATCCCACAAAGGGTGTAGATCCAGCCAATCTGTCCGCATGCTCGTTTCCCACCACCCCATCATGCACGACGAGCTTGGGAGAGGAAGTGGAGATCGACGGTACACAGTCCCCGAGCAGTCGGTACTGTTGCCGGGTTGGCAGAAATGTCCTTAGACCCACCTGACTCCGATCGGTGCAAGCCGTTATCACAACCTACACGGCTTCACTTCAATACACCGGAATTGTGAGTTAAAGATCAGTCTTCCAGGTGACTCACCAACAAATCCGCAAAAAGGCACACACGGTCAATGCACCTTTAAATGACGGTATAATAATGCAGGAGTATACGGCACGCAGCGATGCAGAGGAAGTGTTGGAGACTCGGCAACAGCCTCGCGTATTTTGTCAACAACGAGACATGGGTGCCCTGTTGATAATCAGCCGTAATGGATACCGCCATGGCCGAACAACGGGACGCTGACACGAGCACGGGAACAAATGCCGCCATTCATCATCGCAATATGCTACACTTATCAACAAAGGCCGAGCGAGAATCAAACTCGTTTTTACCAAAGCTGACGGTTTCAGCGGCCACGGAAATTCGACCTTAATGGAGCTCACGTTTAATCTCTGTGTTTACGTGTTTACGACTGGCAACAAACGTGGCCGTATTCACTCACGGAAACTTGCACGCGCAATACACAATCGAATACGTCCGTGCTCATCTACTGTTGTATTCATAATCGTGTGACGGACGACCCCGATACTCTGGTTTCCTGTTTGAATCGATTGCGACAGATCCGGAATGTTGCGAACTTCCTAAGTTTATAAACACTGGGCGGTCGGAGATAATTACACACCCCGGGTTTACGTGTGTATGTGTATGTGCGTGTGCGTACGCGCGCGTGTTTTCATTACTGAAATTATAAGCCTATACTTTTTTCTTTCTTTCCCTAGTATACTTGGTACTCCAAATTGTCATGAGAAGTCGGAAGGTAGAATTGCAACTTTCTTCACTTCACCTTCTCTTGTTTTGGCTCTTGTTCTCCTGTTCCTTCAATTTCTAGCCAATCACCATTCGTCTTTGCCCAGGTTTGAGAAGCCTTTATTTGTGGTTCCTCCATCCTAGTTGAAATTAAACCACTTCCACACAGTCTGCCTTAGGAAACTACTAAAGATTAAATGGCAAGACAAGATCCCAGACACTGAAGTCCTAGAAAGAGCATCCATGCCCAGTATCCACAATCTACTGATGAAGAATCAGATTCGCTGGACTGGTCACTTAACTCGCATGCGAGATCACAGGCTCCCTAAACGAATCTTTTACGGCGAGTTGCGCTGTGGTAAACGCTCCCAAGGCGGCCAGAGGAAACGCTTTAAAGACACTGAAAATCTCTCTGAATGCTTTTGGAATTCATCATGCAGCCAGAGACCGAAATTCGTGGCGTACATCATTACGCAAAGGTGCAGTCACGTGTGAGGCAACCAGGACTGCAAGAGCTGTGAAGAAAGACAGGACAGAAAAACCACTGCAGGAGATCCTCCTCCAGAAACGTCAAGCATTCTTTGTCCACACGGTCAAAGAACATTTCGAGCCACAATAGGCTTTATCAGCCATCTTAGAACTCGCGGCTCCATACTTTCAAACCCACTGGATGAAATGAATGGTCATCATCATTCTTGATGGACAAACATCAGCCATCTTAGAACTCACAGCTCCATACTTTCAACCCCACTGGATGAAATGAATGGTCATCATCATTCTTGATGGACAAACATCAGCCATCTTAGAACTCACGGCTCCATACTTTCAACCCCACTGGATGAAGTGAATGGTCATCATCATTCTTGATGGACAAACATCAAAACAACATCCTAGTTATTAGCTCAATTGTCATTTAACTGTCATTTACTGCCAGGATTTGTTTTCTTTGCGGTGTATACCGGTGTGGGGGTGCGGGGGGGGGGGTGGGGTGGGGGGTCTTGAACCTGAGGTATTAAGGCCGCCTAGCTAGTGCAGTCCGGGAACTGTGCAGGTTAGAGTTTTCTTTTTGCCTTCGACAGAAAAGAAAAAAAAAACTTCACACCTTACCGAGGATTCGAACCCGGGTCTCCCGCCGTCACCAGGTCACAGAAATCGCGGACCGAAAAGAAGCAGATGTGAACATGGAAGACCAGTGGCAGGTAAACGATGTGAGGTCTAGGAAACTGAAGTCCGTTGGTTATAGTAAGCGTCACAGTGGGTGGGAGACAAACACAGATGGAAGAAAAGACAAGAATCGACCAGCACGAAACAGGACACAGGACATTCAAGGCACATTGGCCAAGATAAAGGAGGAGGAGGAGGGGGAGGAGGAGGAGGAGGAGGAGAAGTAGTAGTAGAAGAAGAAGAAGAAGAAGAAGAAGAACTGACAATGGAATTGACGATGTCCATTCTTTTTGTCTTCCCATCTTCAAGGTCGGTCGTCTACAGGCCGCCATGACTCGGCACAATACTCTCCATTATTCAGTTTTCAATCCTATATGTTACCATCTCGTGATATTTGATCTCTCTCTCTCCTCTCTCTCTCTCTCTCTCTCTCTCTCTCTCTCTCTCTCTCTGTGTATTTATTTCTAGCACCACCACCACAAATAACAAAACCCAACAACCAACCAACCAACCAACCACCCCAAATACCACCCCCCCCCACCACCACCACTACCACTACTACTACTACTACTACTACTACTACTACTACTACTACTACTACTACTACTACAACGTTTATTGCTCCTATTATGATCAGACAACAGCATCCATGATCGGACCAGACAATGCGACCGGACGTCGCCAAGTGCGCCCGCCACTACCACCCCAGGTTGGACGTGAGAATGATCAACACGCTGTTTACACGGGTCAAGCGGCCGTGACAGGCATATGACCTCCGACCTTTGTGTGTCGTGTGGCCGCGCATGGAATGAGAAGGGGTGCGGGGTCAGAGGCACGCGACTGAGCGGCAGGCATGGGGGATGTTCACACGACATCCCCTAGCGTACAGATGCAGCTGTCTTCTAGCTCTTGAAGCTGTGTCTAGTGCTACGTGTTAGCTCTCAAATGTATTGTTAGTTTGTCGCATATCCTCTACACCACGGCATATTTTGGCTGTGATTCTTTGGCAAGTTTACGTTCAGTAGTTTGCCATTGCTTTCTGAACGACCGGCATTCATACCATTTTATAAAAATCAACGCAAGGCCGTCTGCTGCCAAATCGCCCGTAGCGGTGTTTCGAACGCGGTATGCGGGATAGCGAACTGTGTCTGTAACCCGTTCGCCATGTGAACGGTATTGTTACACTGGCGCGTTGATAAAAAAAATGGATGAAATATTGTCAGATGAATCCAAATTCAGGATAGATCAAAAAGTAAACAAGTCGGAGGACCTGGATGCAATAATGAGGAAAGAGATCCAGTCACTTGTGAATGCGGGACTCATCAGTGAGGCCACTGCCAAAACGCTCACACCACGTGGCTCGCACACTCCTCAGATGTACGGTCTACCCAAACTTCACAAGCCCGGCATCCCGCTAAGACCTATCCTGTCCATGGTTAACTCTGCACAACACCGAATGGCGAGATGGCTAGCCGAAATTTTACAGCCAGTACGACAATCCTTCGATCCAAAAATACTCAGAGATACATTCCAACTGGTGGAATTATTGGATACTATGGACATAAATAACAAACACATGGCATCCATGGATATAGCTTCCCTATTTACTTACGTACCAATAGAGGAGACAGTGAAAATAATAAGGGAACGCATTGAAGACTAACAACTAAAATTAGGCATACCAACACCTATTCTGGAGAGGCTACTACTACTTTGTACCGCCAACATTCAATTCAATTTTCTAACTAAGTCATACCGCCAAATTGACGGAGTGGCCATGGGGAGTACTCTTGGTCCTATTCTAGCGGACATCTTCATGGCACACTTAGAAGAAAAGAGATCGATCCTCAGACATCAACAACTTGGCCTTTTACCGTCGTTATGTGGACGATATACTAATTATTACCACAGACGAGCTACAAGCAACATCGTTCCAGGCCACAATGAACAAGACGCATAAAAAACATCTCTCTATCTATGGAACACGAACACAACGAAGCGTTACCGTTCCTAGATATTCTAATGAGACGCAGAGCAGACGGCACAATTCAAAGATCGGTGTACCGCAAAGAAACATGGACTGGCCAATACCTAAATTTTCAGAGCTTCACACCTGTCCAGTACAAACGGGGCTTAGTACGGACCCTGTTTGACCGTGCTAGAAAGATATGCACCAGGACACACTGACAGAGGAATTTGAAACTCTGAAGAATGTCTTAAACCTGAATGGGTACTCCACAGGATTTATAGAGCGCCACTGCGAACAGCCCAAACCAAAACCAGACTTAACTACAGTCCCTAAACTCAAGGTATTCATCCAGCTAACCTTTCGAGGGGATGACGTAATGCAACGTCTACAAGACCGGCTTACTACAGCAGTAGGCCGAACATTCTGTGCTGCAACTCCAGTCATTAGATATAAAACCGTACCGATTCCTACACCAGCAGTCAAAGAGCCTGTTCCTCTGTACGCCACAAACAATTGTATTTACCAATTCACATGTAGATGCCAGGCCTTCTACATTGGTAGAACAGAGAGACAGCTTAACAAACGAGTGTCAGAACACATACCTCAATGGGTCAACAAGATACAACACACAGGAGATGCTAGCCTCGTGGGGCCGACACACCGGAAGCTCCCGGCGTCTTCAATTGGTAGGCACATTGTCGAGAGCGGCCATGTGGTTGACAGAGACACTGCCTTTCGCGTGTTGTTTAACACACAAAATACTCGCTTGTTAAAATTTGCAGAAGCAATTATGATCAATCAACGCAAGTCAGAATTGTGCAAACAGAAAGACATGTTAGTCAGCTTAAAATTACCGTGGTAGATAATTGACATTACTGTGTGAATATGTGTATATTTCAACTTGAAGGATTTATCTAGTTAATTCACGTAAGTTGTGTGATTTCTGCAGTATGTACCTGACGAGATGCAGCGAAATATGCCAGGCAATAAATCGTGCAATCTATTGTTTGTGTCTTCGTTATTCAAATACATTATTATCATAATCATCATTA
This sequence comes from Cepaea nemoralis, assembly GCA_014155875.1. Classification (NCBI taxonomy): domain Eukaryota; kingdom Metazoa; phylum Mollusca; class Gastropoda; order Stylommatophora; family Helicidae; genus Cepaea; species Cepaea nemoralis. Next base: position 101,474 of record JACEFZ010028408.1, on the reverse strand, counting down.
TCATCATCGCCGTCGTTGTTACCATCACCATCTCCACTACCACCACCATTATCAACACCGCCATCATCATTATCATCACCATCATCACCACTACGAAGATCATCATTATTAATATTATCAACTTCATTATCACTAACATCATTATTATTATCAACACTTCCCCCCCCCCCCCCCCCCCCCCCACCACCATCATCATTATCAATACCATCATAATTGTATCATCAAAACCACCATTATCACCATCAACACCAGCACCATCGCCACTTTCACCACCACCACCACCATCATCATCGCCACCAACATCATCATAATACCAGTAGAACACCCAATAAAAATCCGTGGCATTAAGTTGGACTTAAACGCCGACTTCTCTCTCAGAATTAATGAATGAAACTGTATTACAGAAGAGAGATAAGACGGGCAGCACTGTACCCGGGACTGCGTGCCCAATTCTGAACCCTTTGAAAACACAGTTAGTTCGTTCTGCTTGTGATCTCAGCGCGAACACATGAACGTTTATGGGGCTAGTTCAAGCAGCATCAAACACGGTAAGTGTTCACCGAATCCACTGGACCGCTCATCCACGGTGTGCCGAGGTGTAGTCCCCTGTACCTGCCTCAATTGATGACGAAGTGAATGCAATAATCTCCAAGACCTGCGCGGCCTTTGGCAGACTGTACAAGAATGTATGGGACATAAATGGAATACGTCTGCAAACAAAGCTGAAAGTCTATAAAGCTGTTGTATTATCCATACTGCTATATGCTTGTGAAACATGGACTGTTTATCAGCGACATGCTAGGAAATTAAACCACTTCTACACAGTCTGCCTTAGAAAGGTATTGAAGATTAAATGGCAAGACAAGATCCCAGACACTGAAGTTCTAGAAAGAGCGTCCATACCCAGTATCCACACAAACTCTACTAATGAAAAAAATCAGATTCGCTGGGCTGGTCACTTAACTCGTATGCCAGATCACAGGCTCCCTAAACAATCTTTTTACGGCGAGTTGCGTTGTGATAAATACTCCCAAGGCGGCCAGAGGAAACGCTTTAAAGACACTCTGAAAATCTCACTGAAAGCTTTTGGAATTCATCTTGACATCTGGGAGACTGCTGCTAAAGACCGTAATAGGGTGCAGCCACTTGTAAAGCAACCAGGACTGCAAGAGCTGTGAAGAAAAGGCTGGATAGAAAAACCACTGCAGGAGATTTTCCTCCTGGAACGTCAAGCATTCTTTGCCTACAATGTCAAAGAACATTTCGAGCCAAGATAGGCCTTACCAGCCATCTTAGAACTCACGGCTCCATACTTTCAACCCCACTGGATGAAATGAATGGTCATTATCATTCTTGATGCACAAACAAAAGTCCCCCTATATCCCAGGGTTACTGCTGTCCGTGAAGCAACGTCACTGTGTAATCATTATTTGTCGCCACACCATCTTACAGTTAGCTGCATGTCCTTTACAGGATCTTGCAGTCTCCCCCAGAATTTATTTGCTGTTTGAGATTTACCAGTCAATGTTAGTTTAATAGCTTGGTAATAGCTTTCTGAACGACCGACGCATTATACCATCGAAATCAACGCAAAGAGATCTGTAGACAAATCGGACCCTGGACCCGGTATGACAAGGAATTATGAAACTGCGCGTGTCACTATCCCCTGATAGCTACTTGTGAAACTTACCACTGGTAGTAGACACATTTCTTTGATGATACCACGTCTCACGTCCTTTCTTGTCACGGCGAATACCCTTTCATAGACTTGTCATCTGTGCTAGTGTTAAATGTTTCTTACGGTTAATTATACTTTTCAAAGACATTTCATCTGCACTATCTGAAAATATTTCTGACTGTTAGGTATACCTCCCAGAGACATTTATTCTGTACTATTTTTCTTATAATATCAGACAGTTAAGTATACCTTTCAGAGACATTTAGTCTGTAGTATTTTCTTTATATTATCCGGCAATTAAGTATAAATTCCAAAAACATTTAGTTTGTACTATTTTTCTGATATTATCTGACAGTTAAATATCCCTTTCAGAGATATATGATCTAACAGTTAAGTAAGTCGGCGTCTGGGGCCCAAGGATTAGTGAAAGCAGTTTAACATTCCCCGACATACCGGGTTGAGGTTTCGAAGTCAGATGCAGGCCATTTGGAAGCAGGTCGCTTTGCGTTGATGTCGATTATATGAGTGTCAGCTCACGAGAAAGCAAGGGCAAAGTAAAATTATCTAGTAAATCACAAACAATGCTGGGGTTGAATGTAACGACCTGTAAATACTATTCAACTAACTTTAAAAGATAAGTATACCTTTCACAGACATCCCATTTGTGCTAGTGTTAAATGTTTCTTACAGCTAAGCATACCTTTTAGAGACATTCCATCTGTACTATTGTTAAATGTTGCTTGCAATTAATCAAACATTTTAGAGACATTTCATATATGCTAGTGTTAAATGTTACTTACAGTTAAGCATACCTTTCAGAGACATTTCATCTGTACTGCTGTTAAATATTTCTTACAGTAATTATACCTTTTAGAGGTATTCCAACTGTACTATTGTTAAATTTTTCTGACAGTTAACATGTCAAATATACTATTGTTAAATGTTGCTTACAGTTAACTATACCTTTCAGAGACATCCCAACTGTGTTATTGTAACATGTCTCCTACAGTTAACTATACCCACGGAGCCACGTTCTACGGCCATTATTCATCAGGTTGTGCACACCGGAATTAACCGCCAGCATGAACACAAACTCACCCTGGCCTATTCTGCCCCTCCACGTGCTGTCTATTTAAATGCCCTGTAAATGACAGAGGTGGTCGCCGTGGCAGCAGCTCTGCCCTCACTGTCCTGCAGTCTTATACAGTTATCACACTGCACGTGGGTCCTCCAATTGTCCCCCTGACAGATACCCCCCTTGGATCACGTGTTCAGAAACTGTGAGTGCGAGCCTGTAATTAGGGCAATAATAGCCGTGAATGGCCTGTCACAGCCGAGAACAGGGAGGTGTCCTCAAAGGCTCATCCCTCGCTGCGATCACACGGGCGGAAATTTACCTTTCGGCTTGGTGTATCCCTCTTGTCCCGCGACCCGACGTGTGTCCTCTGACAGCCCGGGATAATTAAAGTAACCGCTATGTTTCACAGCAGTGCCGAGCGTCGGCAGAAACTAGTGGATCATTGCCAGATTCCGCACGTTTAATGTGCGTTCACACGGACATGTCGATGGAGGTCATTGTTGCCCTGACTGTCAATATCTAACACTTCACGATAGACAACAAGAAAACAAACAGTCTTATGGACCTCAATAGTTCGACCTCCAGATGCCCTGGAGATGTGAATATGCAGAAGAACATATCAATTTCATGGAAACAGAAACAATCAAATATAGAGTTTCTAGAAAAACTGGGAATGAAAGGAGAGTTGATGACAGAAATAAAAAAAAAAGGCAAGTGAAATATTTCGCGGTCACGTTAAAAGTCATAACACTCATAAAAACCATACTGGAGGGCAAGGTTGAGGGGAAGCGAGCAAGAAGTAGACAACGATACAAGTGGGGAGATAACATCAAGAGATGGAGGAACATCAGTCGGACAGAATGTACAGTCAAGGCGAGAGACAGACAATGTTGGAGATCCAGTGCAGCCAACCTTCATTGTGGAGACGGCACCTGATTGAATGAACAGATAGATAACGACGTCTCTACGTTAAAAAAACATTCAAATGTACATGCCCTAACACTGTTTTTCCCTTAGTTAATTTCAAATAATGAAAACGTAATTAATAATAATAATAATAATAAATAATAATAATAATAATAATAATAATAATAATAATAATAATAATAATAATAATAGGTTGAGTTGAATCAAGAAACGACATTAGAGCATTAGGGACATTCCCATAAGTGCTCCGTCCTCATCTCTCACGAAGAGTCCCAATACTAATGTTACCAGTAGCAATCTTATTATATGTCCGTCTGGGACGCTGAGATGCTTCCAAGGCACCAGGACCAGGTTCTATAGTGGCCAAGACCTACTAGCACGTCCTAGCCGTGCTTCCTGGACAACAGGTCCCTTCGGGGTCCTGGCTAACGTAGTAGGATCGCTGATTCTTCCGAAGTCGGAGAGTGTCTGTCTGCACGGCGAGGAACCACCAGTTTGCACACCAATAAGCCAGACATGGGACAACGGATACTCCCGCAAACCTCAGTTCGGTATGACATCACACTGATGTTGGACGATAGGATGTCTTCATCCGACATACAGGACTTCGAGCTGGAGTTCACATCCAGCGAACGCAAGCAAGCATGCAAGCATATGTCCGCCTGGCCCATCCTCGGGGTCCGAGTCTCGGCCAGAGCCTCACATCCCGAAAAAAAGCGGGATTTACAAACACAAAAACAAAAATGTTTGCACGTCAACACGAGCAACCAGTGAGACCATGTGGCTGAGAAATCTGCGCTTGATGGACAAACACCAATATAATCATACTAATGATTATTGCATATCTTTTGCAGATCTTGGAATGTAAATGAACCAATTATGAGTAACTTGGAAGCAATGCGGATGTGGTTCATGAGACGAATGTTGCGAATTCCTTGGACTGCCAGAGTAACTAACAACGATTGCCTGAAAGAAGGATAATGAAACTAGAACATTAAATACAACAATAAGAAAGAGCCAAACAGCTTTCTTTGGTTATAAGATGAGAAGAGAGGCATTTGAGAACATCGTTTTTTTTAAAGTTTTAGTCGTTGGATCAACATCACGGCACACGGTTTAACCCATAAGTGCTCTGTTTTCCTCCTAACTCAAACCTGAGTCTGGAGAAACTCAGCTCAATGCACGAACTCCGTTGCATCGGCGAGGATCCTGAAATACTTTGGGTTGATTCTTAACTCGAAATTTTGCCCGGGCAGCGCCGTTAGGCTACTCTTTTTCGATTTCCAACTGCCAAGGGATTTTTTTACGTGCGCAACAATACACACGGGCGTCCGATCTCACTACCCAGAGACCAGGGGAAATTTTATTACTGGAAGTCCAGGTGGACTTTTTAAATAAATCCCGGTCCTCACCGGGGCCTGAACCCGGGACCTCCAGCACTCGAGGCGGACACCATACCTCGAGACCACTCAGCCCCCCTGGGAAAACGTTGTGAAAGTATAGTATTGAACTGTTCAGAAACTGTGTATAGTATTGTACTGAAGTATAGTATTGAACATTTGAACACCTTCGAATGACGTTAGCCATGAGAACATCGTGACATCTGGAAAGATCAAGGGAAAGAGAGGCAAAGGCAGACAAGAGGAATGATGCTGGATGGACGGAGACGGTGGCATGGAGGAATATCATCATCAGATTTGATCCAAAGACCGAGATCTGTGGAGATACGCCTACGCCAGCCGACAGGGCGCTTGATGATGATGATCTTGTACAGGACGTTGCAATCAAGCCCCGCCCCATTGACAGTTTGTAATATACTAGACAATTTTACGTTCGGCTGTGGGGTCAGCCTTTAAACCCGCCAGTTGAACCCTCAACGGTGACTTCTCGTCCAGAGAGCCATGGCAAACTCAATCAATCAATCATGTGCCATGCCGGAAAGCCTGGGCGGTCATGACTCGCAATTTCACTCGATCACCAGCATCGTGGATCAGCTCAGTGTTCCTGTCTTGTGCATGCCATGTGGCCAAGTCATCCAGGTATTTTCCTCTCGGTCTTCCTCTTGGTCTGTTCCCTTCGATCTTGCCAGTTGTCACTAAGTTCTCCAATCCATTTCTTCTCATAACATGTCCAAAAAATGTTGACTGTCTTCGTCTAATTTCTCTAATCAATTTACGATTTTCCTTTATCTCCTGTAGTACTTGGTCATTGGTTTTTCTGTCTGTCCATAGTATTCTTTGCATTTTCCTCAGAAACCACATTTCTGCAGCCATCAGATGTTTTTCAGCTTGACTACACATTGTCCAAGTTTCACATCCGTACAAAAGAACAGGCTCTACGTATCCCCTCAACACTCTTTTTCTCGTTTATAAAAATAAACAAGGATGGTATACAGCTTGAACGCATCACAACGTTTCAGCTTCACAAACACAATACGACGTGTCTATAACTATGGGCACAGACTTCGCACTTTACTTGTGAAACTCGGTTCTACTTTCACATTTGTGAAACTCAATTCTACCTTCACATCTAAGCACCGATACAACCTGCGCACTATACTTGTGAAACTTAATAATTCGACCTTCACATTTGAACACCAATACAGCCTGCGCACTATACTTGTCAAACTCAATAATTCTACCTTCACATCTGAACACCAATACAACCTGCTCATTATACTTGTGAAACTCAATTCTACCTTCACATCTGAACACCAATACAACCTGTGCATTATACTTGTGAAACTCAATTCTACCTTCACATCTGAACACCAATACAACCTGTGCACTAT
>JACEFZ010028408.1:0-90000 GCA_014155875.1 Cepaea nemoralis | reverse complement strand
CATATCTTTAAGGGCGTTAATAACATCGGCACGATCCATGGGCTGGCCATCTACAGGGGGTGCAGAGCCAGCCAATTTATCAGCTCGTTCATTTCCCTCGACTCCCGCATGTCCCGGGACGAAGATGAAGGTGACTTTGCGGACAACAGACTTCCGCAGCGACTCAGTCCACTGTCTACGTACAGATCCAGCTTCGACCTTCTGAATCATGCTCATTGAATCACTTAGTACACACACGTTGGTATAATGCTGTGATTCCAGCCATATGAAAGCCTGTGTAACTGCCATCACCTCCATCGTCATGCTGCTCGTGGTCATAGAGTGGGCACCACTGGATTCTTGAACGGTTCGGCCCGCTGAACGGGCTGTAAATGCCCACGCACTTCTCTGCTGCTTTACAACAGATCCATCTGTATAGATGAGCACTTCGGGGCTATCTGAGTGATCATAGATGAGCGCGTTAACCTCTGCATTGACAGCGGCAGGGTTCTGCTCTCTGCACCGTCTGTCGAGTGTGATAATGCAGGAGAAGGTACACTTAAAAGCTGGAGGCACCGGCACCCATTCCTTGCCGGGGTTGATACTGGTAAGACTGCAGACCTGTCCGACGACATCTTCCGCCCGACCCATCCATGATTTGCCCCTCTTTAGCCTGTCACCCTTTTCTCTGAATACAGCGTCATGCAGAGGGTGCTGCTCATCTGCACTTATTTTTAAGTATGCACGAGCTCTCCAGATCTTGATCCTGTGTTCCATTGTCGGGAAGTCAAGGAGGTATCTCATTGCTACACAGCTGGTGTCTCTCGTGCAGCCCAAAATGATGCGCATGGCTTCGTTTTGTACCTTTTCAAGTCTTCCAATCTGTGTAGGGCTGACAGTGAGGATGGCCAGGGCATACTCGATGCGTGAAAGCACAAGTCCTTGGAACAGAAGTAATAGCAGTCTTTGCTCGATATTGGCAGTCGCCATGACTCTCATTGCTGCCAAACCTTTTCGAGCCTTCGTTATGACATAATCGACATGATCTCTGAAGGACAGGCTACGATCAAGCCTCACGCCAAGATATGTCATTGACTGGGTTCTACTCAGAATGCTCCCATCCATTCTTACTGCCGGCAGGTCTGTTTTCACAATATGGTTGTTTAGTGAGAACCATGTAACCGTTGCCTTTGCAGGGTTGACAAGGGCATCGGCATCAGCACACCATGAGGAAATTCGATCTAGTTCGCCCTGCATATAGTTGGCAACCGCCTGTCTATCTCGACCCTGTCGATACACGAGGATGTCGTCAACGAATGATAGAGTCCTACCCCTCCCATCCAACTGTTGTTCAGTGATCGGCACCGTATACACGTTGAATAGTACTGGTGACAGTGGTGAACCCTGCGGCAATCCTGGACATATCGTTATCGGCTCAGAAGACCAACTCCCGCATCTTAGCACCACCTTCCTTTGGAGTAGAACTGCAGCTATCCATCGTACAAGGTGAGGGTGCACTTTCAGTCTGAGGAGGGTTTGCTATGTGAGAGGTATTTAGTCTGTGTGTGTGAGTAGTGTGTCAGTGTGTGGTGGAGTGTTTGTATGTGGGAAGTATAGAATATCTTTCTTGTGTTTTCGCCGAGGAAATTTTTAAGTTTGGCAAGTTGGTATATATATATATTTTTTTTGCTATTTGTTTAACTAGAGCATGAACATAGCCTGGTTGCTATTAACATAGATTTTGTTTTAGAAATGTTAATTTGCATGCGGTTTGCATGACTCCAGTTAACTACACTATTTATTTCCTGTCGCAAGGATAATTGTAGCACATTACCATCAATAGCGTTTGTATATACTGTGCAGTCTTCTGCAAATAGATCGCAGGACGATGACAGATATAAATGAAGATCGTTTATATAAATGGCAAATAACAGAGGGCCAAGAATAGATACCTGCGGTACTCCAATATTAATGGTAATGGCTTGAGATAAAGATTGATTGTGTGATACTATTTGTTTTGTTTCTAATAAAAATGATTGTATTAATGTCACTATTTTAAAGCTTACTTTCATTGTTTCTAGTTTTTTAATTAGAATATTATGATCTATCATATCGAACGCTTTTCTAAAGTCTATAAACACAGCTCCACATAGAGTATTGTTTTTAATATTTTGATGCCAGTTTTCTATCATGTTTGTTAGGGCCGTATGACAGGAATATTTTGGCCGAAATCCTGACTGACTGTCAGCTATTAGTTTGTGGCGAAACTAAGTGCTCTAGTGTTGTTTTGTGGATATGCTTTTCTAGCGGTTTGGATAGTGAGGATAATATGGAATTGGCCTATAATTACTCATGATACAATCGTCTATGACCAGCTTTAATGAGGATACACTTTAGCGATTTTAAAGGCTGATGGGAAGTGACCTTTGTGAGACATTGATTGTATATAAAAAGTTAGTGACTCGCAGGTGCAGCATAGCGAAGGATCCGATTACTGATTCCATCTAGTCCTGATGAGTTATTGTTTTTTTTAGGTTACTGAGATGAGTAATACAGACAGACAGACAGACAGACAGGCAGACAGGCAGGCAGATAGATAGATAGATAGATAGATAGATAGATAGATAGATAGATAGATAGATAAAGAGTCAATGAAAGAAAAGAAGTGAGAACCTAAACACTGTAATAACAAGAGAAACGTGAGAGAGAGAGAAGAGAGAAGAGAGAGAGAGAGAGGGAAGAGGAGAGGAGAAGAGGAGGAGAGAGAGAGAGAGAGAGAGGGACAGAGAACGTAGTGACAAGTAGAAAGTGCATGTGTTCACTGTGTGTGTGTGTGTGTGTTTGTGTGGGCCAGTAGATGGGTAGGTTGTGTGTCTGAGAGCGTGTGTACAAACATGCGGGCATCACGCACACTTACAGCTAGGTGTCAATACTATTTACGAGCACAATAACCTCTGAGTGCACTCAAACAGACAGACGCACACGCACACACACACACAGATGCACACTCACACACACAGAAAGGTGCACCTTGGCACACAGACATGTGCACACTCGCACACTCAGGTACTGTCCCACAGACAGCCCCAAACCCACCTGCCTACTAATCCACGCATACAGGAAACAGACAAGACAGAAAGTCTGCACGTAAGCTACCCTACCTAAATACCTGAAGACAGATAATCGGACGGGCGGACAAACAGATGAAAGGTCAGACAGAACACACGCAGACAGACACTCGCGCCAACCTGAACCGTAGAATGCAAAACCGTGCATCCATGCCTAAACCACAAGCACACACACACACACACACACACACACACACACACACACACACACACAGAGAGAGAAAGAGAGAAAGGAGACACAGGGCGTGGCGTACCAAACAACTCACACTATTAGTTAAACACGATGTGAGAATTTATGCGTGGGAAAGTTACGTTTTGTAAGATCGACGGTTCTCACACCATGTCCAACTGACGCCGTGTCTTTGTAGGTGAGCGCCTGACCTACCACGCCAGCTTCCTTCACTCACGTGCAGGTGTCTTACGAAGGCAACGCGTTCAAATCCGGCGTGGCTGTGATTCTTGGGGGTGTGTGTGTGGCTTGGTGTGTTCTCTGCTGTGTTCTTGTGTGAGCGTGTCAGTGGCGCGTTATAGAAATAACTGGTTGGTTGGCTGGATGATTGGTTGTTTGGATGATTGGTTGGCTGACTGGTTGGCTGATTGATTGATTGGATGATTGATTGGCTTACTGATTGGTTGGTTGGATGACTTGATGCTTGCTTGGCTGGCTGCCTGCTTGGGTGGTTGCCTGCTTGGCCGGGGGGGGGGGGGGGTGAGGGGGGAGAGGGGGGTGCCTGCTTGGGCGGCTGCCTGGTTGCCTACTTGGCTGATCGGTTGCTTAGTTGGTTGATGACTCTTCTGAACACTGAGTTTTAAGATCGGTGTAGAGACGATTGCCCTGACCTAGTGTCAAAGATCATCTCCATGGGGGAATCTGTTACACACCACCACTTCCCTTTTGCACGTTCAGAAACCAGCGGAGTCTTCAGAGAGGCATATAAGGACGTAACCAGGTGATGTTTCGGCATAGCAGATGCGGACTTCCAGGGATTAGACCTGAGTTGGTGATGTTTCATCTATGGGCTTCAGGAGTTTTACTGTTCACGAACCCCAACCCAGCATCAAGAGGGATCGCGATAGAAATAACTACCTGAATCATATCGATGCTGTGGGTTCAATGGTTTGCCAGAGCTATCGGCGAGTGTATCTAATCATCTAATGCACATACTTCTTCAGCGTTCCGAGCCATTGAGGTTCTTTGCTGCAGATACAATCCGTCTCCACTCGTCTCTCTGGTTGACCTTCTCTTGCCAGTCGTTGATTCCAAGTGCTTGTAGGTCTGTATATAATGCACATACTGACGATCGGGAAATCCTTGAGGCTGCCTCGACTCTATCTGATGTTGCCTCAACAAGTACGGTCCTCGACCACTCTGGCCAGCCACAGAATTGTTGTCCGGGCATTGTCTTATATATCAGCTAACTCGCCACGGCTACTGTGGTTTTCCTTTACTTTCCACGTTTCACAAACGACATTTCGTCTTTCCGTGGATCCGTCATAGTTACACGGACTTCTGCTGAGATATTTCTAAGGTATTGTCTCATCTGTCAATTGACGTGTCGCAATACCTTTCATTTATGAAGTTTCACTGGCAATGGCTGTTCATCTACTGGCATGTGCCCGGGCTTTAGGTGATTATGTTCCATTGGTATTACCTCGTCTATCAACTGATCTGTCTGTGGACCATCATCGGTAATGTTTTACTGACAATGTCTGTCTACTGATCTCCCAGAGCTACAGTTGTCAGCTGCCAACTTTCCACTTGCACTGTCTCGTCTATGAACTCACCTTCCATGGCACAATTCACTGATGATGTTTTACTGGCAATGGCTGTCCATCAGCTCATCTACCACAGCTACAGAACCTTCAGCTGCCGCCTTTGTTTCATTTGCTTCACGAGTGCATAAGGACTACTCTTTCAAACTCCTGAAATCATTAATGTAATATGCGGAAGACATCCACTGACAATGTTTGGCACAAATAGACAACACAATTACACCCCCCACTGCTTGCCCGAAATTTGCTGTGCCTCCCACGGCAACCTCCTAATGACGCACCACTCCGACCAACCGTGGAACCGCTCCAGAGAAAGCGGCACCGCACAACTCTGACAGTTAAAAATCAAACTAACGGTGTTTGTCGGCGATGAAAGAGGAGATAAAATACATGAGACCTGGCGGTTGCCTGGTGGCAGACACGTAAGAAGGGTTAAGACAGCTATCAGGTCGTTGAGAATTCAGTCGGTCAGGCACAAAAATGGTTTCTTCCAGAGGTAGGTGAAAGGTGGTGACGGGTGGAGGGTCTCGAAGGGTGGGGTGGAAGGTGAGGGTGTAGATTTGTCCAACAACGTTTGCATTGTAAAGGCTGCGACTGCTGGGTTCTGGGCTGCAGATAAGTACGAGTGTGCTTGGGTGTGTGTAGGTGAGTGTGTGTTTGTGTGTGGGTGGGTGAGTAACACATGGGTAAGCTCAAGCAGGTAGTAGGGGTGCGTGTGTGGAGGGTGTGAACGCGGATGAGTGTGAAGGATATGTAAACACAGATAGTGATGGGGCTAGGTACCAGAGGCAACTCAGAGAAGGACGGGCTGGTTTAGAGTGAGGCAAACACGGGAGGAGATGGAGAGGTAGTCGCGACGTAGAGGATGAAGTGTGGGGATGAGTATCAAGAGGTAATGTGGGAGTATCGGTATAAAAACAGTGATAATGTGGGATTGGGGTGGGGGTGGGAGTGGAGTGAATAAGAACAGTGACAATATGGACAGGACGCATACTGCACTTATTAACGATATGGTTCTTAGTGGACAAAACGGATATGCTCACAGTGCACCTACCTATAGATACCCGTGTTCTCACGTTGCAGCCTCCCATAGATACACACATCATTACATTGCACCCACCCACAGATAGACACATCCTCACATTGCACCCACCCATAGATAGACACATCCTCACACTGCACCCACCCATAGATAGACACATCCTCACACTGCACCCACCCATAGATAGACACATCCTCACATTGCACCCAACCATAGATAGACACATCCTTACATTACACCCACCCATAGATAGACACATCCTTACATTACACCCACCCACAGATAGACACATCCTCACATTGCACCCACCCATAGATAGACACATCCTTACATTACACCCACCCATAGATAGACACATCCTCACATTACACCCACCCATAGATAGACACATCCTTACATTACACCCACCCACAGATAGACACATCCTCACACTGCACCCACCCATAGATAGACACATCCTCACACTGCACCCACCCATAGATAGACACATCCTCACACTGCACCCACCCATAGATAGACACATCCTTACATTACACCCACCCATAGATAGACACATCCTTACATTACACCCACCCATAGATAGACACATCCTTACATTACACCCACCCATAGATAGACACATCCTCACATTACACCCACCCATAGATAGACACATCCTTACATTACACCCACCCATAGATAGACACATCCTCACATTACACCCCCCATAGATAGACCATCCTTACACTGCACCCACCCACAGACAGACACATCCTCACACTGCCACCCACCCATAGATAGACACATCCTTACATTGCACCACCCCAGATAGAACACATCCTCACACTGCACCCACCCACAGATAGACACATCCTCACATTACACCCACCCATAGATAGACACTCCTTACATTGCACCCACCCATAGATAGGACACATCCTCACATTACACCCACCCATAGATAGACACATCCTCACATTACACCACCCATAGATAGACACATCCTTACATTGCACCCACCCACGATAGACACATCCTCACACTGCCCCACCCATAGATAGACACATCCTCACACTGCACCCCCATAGATGACACATCCTTACATACACCCACCCATAGATAGACACATCCTTACATTACACCCACCCATAGACAGACACATCCGTACATTACACCCACCCATAGATAGACACATCCTCACACTGCACCCACCCATAGGATAGACACATCCTTACATTACACCACCCATAGATAGACACATCCTCACACTGCACCCACCCATAGATAGACACATCCTTACATTACACCCACCCATAGATAGACACATCCTTACATTACACCCACCCATAGATAGACACATCCTTACATTACACCCACCCATAGATAGACACATCTTACATTACACCCACCATAGATAGACACATCCTCACACTGCACCCCACCCATAGATAGACACATCCTTACATTACACCCACCCATAGATAGACACATCCTTACATTACACCCACCCATAGATAGACACATCCTTACATTACACCCACCCATAGATAGACACATCCTTACATTACACCCACCCATAGATAGACACATCCTTACATTACACCCACCCATAGATAGACACATCCTTACATTACACCCACCCATAGATAGACACTCCTCACACTGCACCCACCCATAGATAGACACATCCTTACATTACACCCACCCATAGATAGACACATCCTTACATTACACCCACCCATAGATAGACACATCCTTACATTACACCCACCCATAGATAGACACATCCTTACATTACACCCACCCATAGATAGACACATCCTCACACTGCACCCACCCATAGATAGACACATCCTTACATTACACCCACCCATAGATAGACACATCCTTACATTACACCCACCCATAGATAGACACATCCTTACATTACACCACACCATAGATAGACACATCCTCACACTGCACCCACCATAGATAGACACATCCTACACTGCACCCACCCATAGATAGACACATCCTTACACTGCACACCATAGATAGACACATCCTCACACTGCACCCACCCATAGATAGACACATCCTTACATTACACCCACCCATAGATAGACACATCCTTACATTACACCCACCCATAGATAGACACATCCTTACATTACACCCACCCACAGATAGACACATCCTCACACTGCACCCACCCATAGATAGACACATTCTTACACTGCACCCACCCATAGATAGACACATCCTTACATTACACCCACCCACAGATAGACACATCCTCACACTGCACCCACCCATAGATAGACACATCCTTACATTACACCCACCCACAGATAGACACATCCTCACACTGCACCCACCCACAGATAGACACATCCTCACACTGCACCCACCCATAGATAGACACATCCTCACACTGCACCCACCCACAGATAGACACATCCTCACACTGCACCCACCCATAGATAGACACATTCTTACACTGCACCCACCCATAGATAGACACATCCTTACATTACACCCACCCACAGATAGACACATCCTCACACTGCACCCACCCATAGATAGACACATCCTTACATTACACCCACCCACAGATAGACACATCCTCACACTGCACCCACCCACAGATAGACACATCCTCACACTGCACCCACCCATAGATAGACACATTCTTACACTGCACCCACCCACAGATAGACACATCCTCACACTGCACCCACCCACAGATAGACACATCCTTACATTGCACCCACCCATAGATAGACACATCCTTACATTGCACCCACCCATAGATAGACACATCCTTACATTGCACCCACCCACAGATAGACACATCCTCACATTGCACCCACCCACAGATAGACACATCCTTACATTGCACCCACCCACAGATAGACACATCCTCACATTACACCCACCCACAGATAGACACAACCTTACATTACACCCACCCACAGATAGACACATCCTTACATTACACCCACCCACAGATAGACACATCCTTACACTGCACCCACCCATAGATAGACACATTCTTACACTGCACCCACCCACAGATAGACACATCCTTACACTGCACCCACCCACAGATAGACACATCCTCACATTGCACCCACCCATAGATAGACACATCCTCACACTGCACCCGCCATGAGATAGACACATCTTACACTGCACCCACCCATAGATAGAACAATCCTCATACTGCACCCACCCATAGATAGACACATCCTCACACTGCACCCACCCATAGATAGGACACATCCTTACACTGCACCCACCCATAGATAGACACATCCTTACACTGCACCCACCCCATAGATAGACAACCTTACATTACACCCACCCATAGATAGACACCATCCTTACACTGCACCCACCCATAGATAGACACATCCTCACACTGCACCCACCCATAGATAGACACATCCTTACACTGCACCCACCCACAGATAGACACATCCTCACACTGCACCCACCCATAGATAGACACATCCTTACATTACACCCACCCATAGATAGACACATCCTTACATTACACCACCCATAGATAGACACATCCTACACTGCACCCACCCATAGATAGACACATCCTCACACTGCACCCACCCATAGATGACACATCCTTACACTGCACCAACCCATAGATAGACACACTCCTTACATTACACCACCCATAGATAGACACATCCTTACACTGCACCCACCCATAGATAGACACATCCTTACACTGCACCCACCCTAGCTAGACACATCCTCATACTGCACCCACCCATAGATAGACACATCCTCACACTGCACCCACCCATAGATAGACACATCCTTACACTGCACCCACCCACAGATAGACACATCCTCACACTGCACCCACCCATAGATAGACACATCCTCACACTGCACCCACCCATAGATAGACACATCCTCACACTGCACCCACCCATAGATAGACACATCCTCACACTGCACCCACCCATAGATAGACACATCCTCACACTGCACCCACCCATAGATAGACACATCCTCACACTGCACCCACCCATAGATAGACACATCCTCACACTGCACCCAACCATAGATAGACACATCCTCACACTGCACCCACCCACAGATAGACACATCCTCACACTGCACCCACCCATAGATAGACACATCCTCACACTGCACCCACCCATAGATAGACACATCCTTACACAGCACCCACCCATAGATAGACACATCCTCACACTGCACCCACCCATAGATAGACACATCCTCACACTGCACCCACCCACAGATAGACACATCCTTACATTACACCCACCCACAGATAGAAACATCCTTACATTGCACCCACCCATAGATAGACACATCCTCACACTGCACCCACCCATAGATAGACACATCATTACATTACACCCACCCACAGATAGACACATCCTTACATTGCACCCACCCATAGATAGACACATCCTCACACTGCACCCACCCATAGATAGACACATCCTTACATTACACCCACCCACAGATAGACACATCCTCACACTGCACCCACCCACAGATAGACACATCCTTACATTACACCCACCCACAGATAGACACATCCTTACACTGCAGCCACCCATAGATAGACACATCCTCACACTGCACCCACCCATAGATAGACACATCCTCACACTGCAGCCACCCACAGATAGACACATCCTTACACTGCAGCCACCCATAGATAGACACATCCTCACACTGCACCCACCCATAGATAGACACATCCTCACACTGCACCCACCCACAGATAGACACATCCTTACATTACACCCACCACAGATAGACACATCCTCACACTGCACCCACCCACAGATAGACACATCCTTACATTACACCCACCCACAGATAGACACATCCTCACACTGCACCCACCCACAGATAGACACATCCTTACATTACACCCACCCACAGATAGACACATCCTCACACTGCACCCACCCATAGATAGACACATCCTCACACTGCACCCATCCATAGATAGACACATCCTCACACTGCACCCACCCATAGATAGACACATCCTTACATTACACCCACCCACAGATAGACACATCCTCACACTGCACCCACCCATAGATACACATCCTTACATTACACCCACCCATAGATAGACACATCCTTACACTGCACCCACCCATAGATAGACACATCCTCACACTGCACCCACCCATAGATAGACACATCCTCACACTGGCACCACCCATGAGATAGACACATCCTTACATTGCACCCACCCATAGTAGACACAGTCCTTAAACTGCACCCACCATAGAGTAGACACATCCTTACATTACACCCACCCACAGATAGACACATCCTTACATTGCACCCACCCATAGATAGACACATCCTCACACTGCACCCACCCATAGATAGACACATTCTTACATTACACCCACCCACAGATAGACACATCCTCACACTGCACCCACCCATAGATAGACACATCCTTACATTACACCCACCCACAGATAGACACATCCTCACACTGCACCCACCCATAGATAGACACATCCTTACATTGCACCCACCCATAGATAGACACATCCTCACACTGCACCCACCCATAGATAGACACATCCTCACACTGCACCCACCCATAGATAGACACATCCTCACACTGCACCCACCCATAGATAGACACATCCTCACACTGCACCCACCCATAGATAGACACATCCTTACATTGCACCCACCCATAGATAGACACATCCTCACACTGCACCCACCCATAGATAGACACATCCTCACACTGCACCCACCCATAGATAGACACATCCTTACATTGCACCCACCCATAGATAGACACATCCTTACATTACACCCACCCATAGATAGACACATCCTCACACTGCACCCACCCATAGATAGACACATCCTCACACTGCACCCACCCATAGATAGACACATCCTTACATTGCACCCACCCATAGATAGACACATCCTCACACTGCACCCACCCATAGATAGACACATCCTCACACTGCACCCATCCATAGATAGACACATCCTTACACAGCACCCACCCATAGATAGACACATCCTTACATTGCACCCACCCATAGATAGACACATCCTCACACTGCACCCACCCATAGATAGACACATCCTCACACTGCACCCATCCATAGATAGACACATCCTCACACTGCACCCATCCATAGATAGACACATCCTTACACAGCACCCACCCATAGATAGACACATCCTCACACTGCACCCACCCATAGATAGACACATCCTCACACTGCACCCACCCTAGATAGACACATCCTCACACTGCAGCCCCACCCATAGATAGACCAATCATTACATTGCACCCACCCATAGATAGACACATCCTCACACTGCACCCACCCATAGATAGACACATCCTCACACTGCACCCACCCATAGATAGACACATCCTTACATTGCACCCACCCATAGATAGACACATCCTTACATTACACCCACCCATAGATAGACACATCCTCACACTGCACCCACCCATAGATAGACCATCCTCACGACTGCACCCACTCCATATATAGACACATCCTTACATTGCACCCACCCATAGATAGACACATCCTCACACTGCACCCACCCATAGATAGACCACATCATCACACTGCACCATCCATAGATAGACACATCCTCACACTGCACCCACCCATAGATAGACACATCCTTACATTACACCCACCCACAGATAGACACATCCTCACACTGCACCCACCCATAGATAGACACATCCTTACACTGCACCCACCCATAGATAGACACATCCTCACACTGCACCCACCCACAGATAGACACATCCTCACACTGCACCCACCCATAGATAGACACATCCTTACACTGCACCCACCCATAGATAGACACATCCTTACACTGCACCCACCCATAGATAGACACATCCTCACACTGCACCCACCCATAGATAGACACATCCTCACACTGCACCCACCCATAGATAGACACATCCTTACATTGCACCCACCCATAGATAGACACATCCTTACATTACACCCACCCATAGATAGACACATCCTTACATTACACCCACCCACAGATAGACACAACCTTACATTGCCCCCACCCACAGAAAGACATCTTTACATTGCCCCCACCCACAGATAGACACATCCTCACACTGCACCCACCCATAGATAGACACATCCTTACATTACACCCACCCATAGATAGACACATCCTTACATTACACCCACCCACAGATAGACACATCCTTACATTACACCCACCCACAGATAGACACAACCTTACATTTCCCCCACCCACAGATAGACATCTTTACATTGCACCCACCCACAGATAGACACATCCTCACACTGCACCCACCCATAGATAGACACATCCTTACACTGCACCCACCCATAGATAGACACATACTCACACTGCACCCACCCATAGATAGACACATCCTCACACTGCACCCACCCATAGATAGACACATCCTTACATTGCACCCACCCATAGATAGACACATCCTTACACTGCACCCACCCATAGATAGACACATCCTTACATTACACCCACCCACAGATAGACACATCCTTACATTGCACCCACCCATAGATAGACACATCCTCACACTGCACCCACCCATAGATAGACACATCCTTACATTACACCCACCCACAGATAGACACATCCTCACACTGCACCCACCCATAGATAGACACATCCTTACATTACACCCACCCACAGATAGACACATCCTCACACTGCACCCACCCATAGATAGACACATCCTCACACTGCACCCACCCATAGATAGACACATCCTCACACTGCACGCCCCCATAGATAGACACATCCTCACACTGCAGCCCACCCATATATAGACACATCCTCACACTGCACCCACCCATAGATAGACACATCCTCACACTGCACCCACCCATAGATAGACACATCCTCACACTGCACCCATCCATAGATATACACATCCTCACACTGCACCCACCCACTAGATAGGACACATCCTTACATTACAAACCACCCACAGATAGACACATCCTCACACTGCACCCACCCATAGATAGACACATCCTTACACTGCACCCACCCATAGATAGACACATCCTCACACTGCACCCACCCACAGATAGACACATCCTCACACTGCACCCACCCATAGATAGACACATCCTTACACTGCACCCACCCATAGATAGACACATCCTTACACTGCACCCACCCATAGATAGACACATCCTCACACTGCACCCACCCATAGATAGACACATCCTCACACTGCACCCACCCATAGATAGACACATCCTCACACTGCACCCACCCATAGATAGACACATCCTCACATTACACCCACCCATAGATAGACACATCCTCACACTGCACCCACCCATAGATAGACACATCCTCACACTGCACCCACCCATAGATAGACACATCCTCACATTACACCCACCCATAGATAGACACATCCTCACACTGCACCCACCCATAGATAGACACATCCTCACATTACACCCACCCATAGATAGACACATCCTCACATTACACCCACCCATAGATAGACACATCCTCACATTACACCCACCCATAGATAGACACATCCTCACACTGCACCCACCCATAGATAGACACATCCTCACACTAGCACCCCAACCATAGTATAGACCATCCTCACACTGCACCCACCCATAGATACTACACTCCTCCATTACAGCACCCACCCATAGATAGACACATCCTCACACTGCCCCACCCATAGATAGACACATCCTCACACTGCAGCCCACCCATAGATAGACACATCCTCACACTGCACCCACCCATAGATAGACACATCCTCACACTGCACCCACCCATAGATAGACACATCCTCACACTGCACCCACCCATAGATAGACACATCCTCACACTGCACCCATCCATAGATAGACACATCCTCACACTGCACCCACCCATAGATAGGACACATCCTCACACTGGCACCCACCCATAGATAGACACATCCTACACCTGCACCCATCCATAGATAGACACATCCTCACACTGCACCCACCCATAGATAGACACATCCTTACATTGCACCACCCATAGATAGACACATCCTTACATTACACCCACCCATAGATAGACACATCCTTACATTACTACACCACCCACAGATAGACACAACCTTACATTGCCCCCACCCACAGAAAGACATCTTTACATTGCCCCCACCCACAGATAGACACATCCTCACACTGCACCCACCCATAGATAGACAACATCCTTACATTACACCCACCCATAGATAGACACAATCTTACATTTACACCCACCCACAGATAGACACACCCTCCTTACATTACACCCACCCACAGATAGACACAACCCTTACCATTGCCCCCACCCACAGATCGACATCTTTCCATTGCACCCACCCACAGATAGACACATCACTCACACTGCACCCACCCACCGATAGTACATTCTTTATCCATTGCAACCACCCACAGTAGACACATTCCTCACACCTGCACCCACCCACAGACTAGACACATCCTCACACTTCAACCCCACCCATAGATCAGACACATCCCTCACACATGCACCCACCCACAGATAGACCACATTCCTCACACTGCCACCCACCACAGACCTAGACACATCCTTACATTGCACCCACCCATAGTGATTAGACACATTCCTCACACTGCACCCACCATAGATTAGGACACCATCCTTCCACACTCTACAACCCACCCACTAGATCGAACATCCTTCACACTTGCACCACCCACATGATAGACACCATCCTCACACTGCACCCACCCATAGATAGACACAATCCTACATACACCCACCCACAGATAGACACATCCTCACACTGCACCCACCCACAGATAGACACATCCTTACATTACACCCACCCACAGATAGACACATCCTTACACTGCAGCCACCCATAGATAGACACATCCTCACACTGCACCCACCCATAGATAGACACATCCTCACACTGCAGCCACCCACAGATAGACACATCCTTACACTGCAGCCACCCATAGATAGACACATCCTCACACTGCACCCACCCATAGATAGACACATCCTCACACTGCACCCACCCACAGATAGACACATCCTTACATTACACCCACCCACAGATAGACACATCCTCACACTGCACCCACCCACAGATAGACACATCCTTACATTACACCCACCCACAGATAGACACATCTCACACTGCACCACCCACAGATAGACAATCTTACATTACACCCACCCACAGATAGACACATCCTCACACTGCACCCACCCATAGTAGACATCCTCACACTGCACCATCCATAGATAGACACATCCTCACACTGCACCCACCCATAGATAGACACATCCTTACATTACACCCACCCACAGATAGACACATCTCACACTGCACCCACCCATAGATACACATCCTTACTTACACCCACCCATAATAGACACATCCTTACATGCTATCCTCACAACAATAGACACATCCTAATCACATAGATAGACACTCCTTACATTGCACACTCACCCACAGATAGACACATCCTACATACACACACAGATGACCATCCTTACATTGCACCCACCCATAATATAACCCCACGATCTTAATTACCCCACCCAAATACACATCCTACATTACACCCACCCATAGATAGACACATCACATTCCGTACACTACACCCACCCATAGATAGACACATCCTTACATTCACCCACCATAGTAAACATCCTACATACAGTAGCAATCCTCACACATAGATAGACACATCTTACAACATGACACCCCCATAGATAGACACATCCTTACATTACACCCACCCCAGATAGACACATCCTTACATTACACCCACCCATAGATAGACACTCCACTCACCCACCCATAGATAGACCATCCTTACATACACCCACCCATAGATAGACACATCCTCATACACCCACCCATAGATGACACATCTACAGACCCACCCATGATAGACACAATCCTTACACTACACCCACCCACAGATAGACACATCCTTACATTGCACCCACCCATAGATAGACACATCCTCACATTACACCCACTGATAGACACATCCTACCTCACCCCCTAGATAGACACATCCTTACATTACACCCACCCACAGATAGACACATCCTCACTTGCACCCACCCACAGATAGACACATCCTTACATTACACCCACCCATAGATAGACACATCCTCTACACTGCACCCACCCATAGATAGACACATCCTTACATGGCACCCACCCATAGATAGACACATCCTTACATTACACCCACCCACAGATAGACACATCCTTACACTGCACCCACCCATAGATGAGACACATCCTCACACTACACCCACCCATAGATAGGACACATCCTTACATTACCCCACCCATAGATAGACACATCCTTACATTGCACCCACCCATAGATAGACACATCCTACATTACACCCACCCATAGATAGACACTCCTTACATTACCCCACCCATAGATAGACACATCCTTACATTACACCACCCATAGATAGACACATCCTTACATTACACCCACCCATAGATAGACACATCCTCACACTGCACCCACCCATAGATAGACACATCCTCACACTGCACACCCACCCATAGATAGACCACATCCTTACATTGCACCCACCCACAGATAGACACATCTCCACACTCAGCACCCACCCATAGATAGACACATCCTCACACTGCACCCACGCCATAGATAGACACATCCTCACTGCACCCACCCACAGACTAGACGACATCCTCACACTGCACCCACCCATAGATAGACACATCCTTACACTGCACCCACCCATAGATAACCATCCTCACACTGCACCCCCCCATAGATAGACACATCCTCACACTGCACCCACCCATAGATAGACACATCCTCACACTGCACCCACCCATAGATAGACACATCCTCACACTGCACCCACCCATAGATAGACACATCCTCACACTGCACCCACCCATAGATAGACACATCCTCACACTGCACCCATAGATAGACACATCCTCACATGCACCCACCCACAGATAGACACATCCTTACATTACACCCACCACAGATAGACACATCCTTACATTACACCCACCCACAGATAGACACTCCTCACACTGCCCCACCCATAGATAGACACATCCTCACACTGCACATACAGATAGACCATCCTTACATTGCACCCACCCATAGATAGACACATCCTCACACCATGCACCCACCCATAGATAGACACATCCTCACACTGCACCCACCCATAGATAGACACATCTTACACTGCCCCACCCATAGATAGACACATCCGTGTACATTGCACCCACCCACAGATAGACACATCCTCACACTGCACCCACCCATAGATAGACACATCCTCACACTGCACCCACCCATAGATAGACACATCCTTACATTGCAGCCCCACCCATAGATAGACACATCCTTACACTGCACCCACCCATAGATAACACATCCTCACACTGCACCCACCCATAGATAGACACATCCTCCACACTGCACCCACCCCATAGATAGACACAATCCTCACACTGCACCCCCATAGATAGACACATCCTCACACTGCACCCGCCCATAGATAGAACACATCCTCACACTGCACCCACCCTAGATAGACACATCCTCACACTGCACCCACCCATAGATAGACACATCCTCACACTGCACCCACCCATAGATAGACACTCCTCACACTGCACCCACCCATGATAGACACATCCTCACACTGCCACCCACCCATAGATAGACACATCCTTACATTGCACCCACCCATAGATAGACACATCCTCACACTGCACCCACCCATAGATAGACACATCCTACATTGCAATCACCCACCCATAGATAACACATCCTCACACTGCACCCACCCATAGATAGACACATCCTTACTTGCACCCACCCATAGATAGACACATCCTCACACTGCACCCACCCATAGATAGACACATCCTCATACACTGCACCCACCCATAGATAGACACATCCTCACACTGCACCCACCCATAGATAGACACATCCTCACACTGCACCCACCCATAGATAGACACATCCTCACACTGCACCCACCCATAGATAGACACATCCTCACACTGCACCCACCCATAGATAGACACATCCTCACACTGCACCCACCCATAGATAGACACATCCTCACCTGCACCCACCCATAGTACACATCCTCACACTGCACCCACCCATAGATAGACACATCCTCACACTGCACCCACCCATAGATGACACATCCTACATTGCACCCACCCATAGATAGACACATCCTTACATTGCCAACCCACCCATAATAGACACATCCTCACACTGCACCCACCCATAGATAGACACAGTCCTCACACTGCACCCACCCTATATAGACACATCCTCACACTGCACCCACCCATAGATAGACACATCCTCACATTGCACCCACCCATAGATAACACATCCTCACACTGCACCCACCCATAGATAGACACATCCTCACACTGCACCCACCCATAGATACACATCCTCACACAGAAAATGCACCCACCATAGATAGACACATCCTTACATTGCACCCACCCATAGATAGACACATCCTCACACTGAGAAAGCACCCGCCCCATAGATAGACACATCCTCACACTGCACCCACCCTAGATATATACACATCCTCACACTGCACCCACCCATAGTATAGACACATCCTCACACTTCGCACCCACCCTATGATAGACACATCCTCACACTGCACCCACCCATAGATAGACACATCCTCAACACTGCACCCGCCCATAGATAGACACATCCTCACACTGCACCCACCCATAGATAGACACATCCTCACACTGCACCCACCCATAGATAGACCACATCTACACTGCACCCCCCATAGATAGACACATCCTCAACTGCACCCACCATAGATAGACACATCCTCACACAGCTGCACTCACCCATAGATAGACACATCCTCACACTGCACCCACCCACAGATAGACACATCCTTACATTACACCCACCCACAGATAGACACATCCTTTACATTACACCCACCCACAGATGACACATCCTCACACTGCACCCACCCACAGATAGACACAATCTTACATTACACCACCCACAGATAGACACATCTTACACTGCAGCCACCCATAATAGACACATCCTCACACTGCACCCACCCATAGATATGCACATCCTCACACTGCAGCCACCCACAGATAGACACATCCTGACATTACACACAGATAGACACATCCTTACACCAGCACCACCCATAGATAGACACATCCTACACTGCAGACCACCCATATATAGACACATCCTCACACTGCACCCACCCATAGATAGCACATCTTACCAGCACCCACCCACAGATAGACCATCCTACACTGCACCCACCCATAGTAGACACATCCTCACACTGCACCCACCCATAGATAGACACATCCTCACACTGCACCCACCCACAGATACACATCCTTACAACTGCGCCACCATAGATAGACACATCCTTACATTACACACACAGATAGACACATCCTTACAGACTGCACCCACCGCACAGATAGACACATCCTTACATTACACCCACCCCACGATAGACACATCCTTACATTACACCACCCACAGATAGACACATCCTCACACTGCACCCACCCACAGATAGACACATCCTTACATTACACTCCACCCACAGATAGACACATCCTCACACTGCACCCACCCATAGATAGACACATCCCACACTCAGCCACCCCAGATAGACCCATCCTTACACTGCACCCACCCATATATAGACACATCCTTACATTACACCCAACCACAGATGACACATCCTTACACTGCACCCACCCATAGATATAGACACATCCTCTACACTGCACGCCACCCCAGATAGACACATCCTCACACTGCACCCACCCATGATAGACACAGTCCTTACATTACAACCCACCATAGATAAACACATCCTTACATTACACATTACACTCACCCATAATAGACACATCCTTACATTACACCCACCCACAGATAGACACAACCTTACATTGCCCCACACCCACAGATAGACATCTTTACATTGCACCCACCCACAGATAGACACATCTCACACTGCAGCCACCCATAGATAGACACATCCTTACATTACACCCCCCACAGATAGACACATCCTCACACTGCACCCACCCATAGATAGACACATCCTACATTACACCCACCCACAGATAGACACATCCTCACACTGCACCCACCCATAGATAGACACATCCTTACTTACACCCACCCACAGATAGACACATCCTCACACTGCGACCCACCATAGATAGACACATCCTTACATTACACCCAACCACAGATGACACATCCTACACTGCACACCCACCCATCAGATAGACACATCCTCACACTGCAGCCACCCACAGATAGACACATCCTCACACTGCACCCACCCATAGATATACACATCCTTACTACTACACAGATAGACACATCCTCACACTGCACCCACCCATAGATAGACACATCCTCATACGCACCCACCCATAGATAGACACATCCTCACACTGCACCACCCATAGATAGACACATCCTTACATTGCACCCACCCATAGATAGACACATCCTTACATTACACCCACCATAGATAGACACATCCTTACATTACACCCACCCACAGATAGACACAAACCTTACTGACCCCACCCAAGATAGACATCTTTACATTGCACCCACCCACAGATAGACACATCCTCACACTGCACCCACCCATAGATAGACACATCCTTACATTACACACACCCATAGATAGACACATCCTTACATTACAACCCACCCACAGATAGACACATCCTACATTACACCCACCCCACAGATAGACACATCCTCATCACATTGCCCCACACAGAGCGCCACAGATAGACATCTTTACATTGGCACCCACCCACAGATAGACACATCCTCACACTGCACCCACCCACAGATGACCATCTTACATTGCACCCACCCACAGATAGACACATCCTCACACTGCAACCACCCACAGATAGACACATCCTTCACATGCACCCACCCACAGATAGACACATCCTCACTACTGCACCCACCACAGATAGACACATCCTCACACTGCACCCACCACAGATAGACATCTTCAATTGCACCCACCCACAGATAGACACATCCTCACCTGCAACCACCCACAGATAGACACATCCTTACATTGCACCCACCCACAGATAGACACATCCTTACAACCGCAACCACCCCCGATAGACACATCCTCACACTGCACCCACCCACAGATAGAACACATCCTACACTGCAACCACCCACAGATAGACACATCCTTCACTGCAACCACCCACAGATAGACACATCCTACACTGCACCACCCACAGATAGACACATCCTCTACACTGCACCACCCACAGATTAGACACATCCTTACACTGCACCCACCACAGATAGACACATCCTTACACTGCAACCACCCACCGATAACACATCCTACACTGCACACCACCCAGCAGATAGACACATCTCACACTGCACCCACCGATAGACACATCCTTACCTGCACCCACCCATAGATAGACACATCCTCACGACTGCACCCACCCATAGATTAGACCATCCTCACACTGCACCCACCCATAGATAGACACATCCTCACACTGCACCCACCCATAGATAGACACATCCTCACACTGCACCCACCCATAGATAGACACATCCTCACACTGCACCCACCCATAGATAGACACATCCTCACACTGCAGCACCACGCCATAGATAGACACATCCTCACACGGCACCCACCCCTAGATTAGACACATCCTCACACTGCACCACCCATAGATTTAGAGACACACTCCTCACACTGCACACCCATAGATAGACACATCCTTACATTGCGAACCCACCCATAGATAGACACATCCTTACATTGCACCCACCCATAGATAGACCCATCCTCACACTGCACCCACCCATAGATAGACACATCCTCACACTGCAACCCACCATAGATAGACACATCCTCACACTGCACCCACCCATATATAGACACATCCTCACATTGCACCCACCATAGATAGACACATCCTCACACTGCACCCACCCATAGATAGACACATCCTCACACTGCACCCACCCATAGTAGACACCATCCTCACACTGCACCCACCCATAATAGACACATCCTACATTGGCACCCACCCATAGATGACACATCCTCACACTGCACCCACCCATAGATAGACACCTCCTCAACACTGCACCCACCCATAGATAGACACATCCTCACACTGCACCCACCCATAATAGACACATCCTCACCCTGCACACCACAAGATAGTAGACCCATCCTCCCACTGCACTCCCACCCATAGATAGACACATCCTCCCTGGCATCCCGCGCATAGATAGACACATCCTCAACGCAACTGCAGCACCCACCATAGATAGACACATCCGTCACACTGCACCCACCCATAGATAGACACATCCTCACACTGCCCACGCCCATCAGATAGACACATCCTCACACTGCACCCACGCCATAGATAAGACACATACCTCGACACTCTGCACCCACCACATAGATCGACACATCCTCACACTGCACCCACCCACAGATAGACACATCCTACATTACACCCACCCACAGATAGACACATCCTTACATTACACCCACACCCCACATGATAGACACATCCTCACACTGCACCCCCCCACAGATAGACACATCCTTACATTACAACCCACCCACAGATAGACACATCCTTACACTGCAGCCACCCATAGATAGACACATCCTCACACTGCACCCACCCATAGATAACACATCCTCACACTGCAGCCACCCACAGATAGACCACTCCTACATACACCCACCCACAGATAACACATCTACACATCACCCACCCATAGATAACACATCCTTACACTGCAGCCACCCAAGATAAACACATCCTCACACTGCACCCACCCATAGATAGACACATGCTTACACAGCACCCACCCACAGATAGACACATCCTTACACTGCAGCCACCCATAGATAGACACATCCTCACACTGCACCCACCCATAGATAGACACATCCTCACACTGCACCCACCCACAGATAGACACATCCTTCCCTGCAGCACCCATAGATAGACACATCCTTACATTACACCGCACCCACAGATAGACACATCCTTACACTGCACCCACCCACAGATAGACACATCCTTACATTACACCCACCCACAGATAGACACATCCTTACATTACACCCACCCACAGATAGACACATCCTCACACTGCACCCACCCACAGATAGACACATCCTTACATTACACCCACCCACAGATAGACACATCCTCACACTGCACCCACCCATAGATAGACACATCCTCACACTGCAGCCACCCACAGATAGACACATCCTTACACTGCACCCACCCATAGATAGACACATCCTTACATTACACCCAACCACAGATAGACACATCCTTACACTGCACCCACCCATAGATAGACACATCCTCACACTGCAGCCACCCACAGATAGACACATCCTCACACTGCACCCACCCATAGATAGACACATCCTTACATTACACCCAACCACAGATAAACACATCCTTACATTACACCCACCCATAGATAGACACATCCTTACATTACACCCACCCACAGATAGACACAACCTTACATTGCCCCACACCCACAGATAGACATCTTTACATTGCACCCACCCACAGATAGACACATCCTCACACTGCAGCCACCCATAGATAGACACATCCTTACATTACACCCAACCACAGATAGACACATCCTCACACTGCACCCACCCATAGATAGACACATCCTTACATTACACCCACCCACAGATAGACACATCCTCACACTGCACCCACCCATAGATAGACACATCCTTACATTACACCCACCCACAGATAGACACATCCTCACACTGCACCCACCCATAGATAGACACATCCTTACATTACACCCAACCACAGATAGACACATCCTTACACTGCACCCACCCATAGATAGACACATCCTCACACTGCAGCCACCCACAGATAGACACATCCTCACACTGCACCCACCCATAGATAGACACATCCTTACATTACACCCACCCACAGATAGACACATCCTCACACTGCACCCACCCATAGATAGACACATCCTCACACTGCACCCACCCATAGATAGACACATCCTCACACTGCACCCACCCATAGATAGACACATCCTTACATGCACGCCACCCATAGATAGACACATCCTTACATTACACCCACCCATAGATAGACACATCCTACATTACACCCACCCACAGATAGACACAACCTTACATTGCCCCCACCCACAGATAGACATCTTTTACATTGCACCCACCCACAGATAGACACATCCTCAACACTGCACCCACCCATAGATAGACACATCCTTACATTACACCCACCATAGATAGACACATCCTTACATTACACCCACCCACAGATAGACACATCCTTACATTACACCCACCCACAGATAGACACAACCTTACATTGCCCCACACCCACAGATAGACATCTTTACATTGCACCCACCCACAGATAGACACATCCTCACACTGCACCCACCCACAGATAGACATCTTTACATTGCACCCACCCACAGATAGACACATCCTCACACTGCAACCACCCACAGATAGACACATCCTTACATTGCACCCACCCACAGATAGACACATCCTCACACTGCACCCACCCACAGATAGACACATCCTTACATTGCACCCACCCACAGATAGACATCTTTATATTGCACCCACCCACAGATAGACACATCCTCACACTGCAACCACCCACAGATAGACACATCCTTACATTGCACCCACCCACAGATAGCCACATCCTCACACTGCAACCACCCACAGATAGACACATCCTTACATTGCACCCACCCACAGATAGACACATCCTTACACTGCAACCACCCACAGATAGACACATCCTCACACTGCAACCACCCACAGATAGACACATCCTTACACTGCAACCACCCACAGATAGACACATCCTTACACTGCAACCACCCACAGATAGACACATCCTTACACTGCAACCACCCACAGATAGACACATCCTCACACTGCAACCACCCACAGATAGACACATCCTCACACTGCACCCACCCACAGATAGACACATCCTTACACTGCAACCACCCACAGATAGACACATCCTTACACTGCAACCACCCACAGATAGACACATCCTTACACTGCAACCATCCACAGATAGACACATCCTCACACTGCAACCACCCACAGATAGACACATCCTTACACTGCAACCACCCACAGATAGACACATCCTTACACTGCACCCACCCACAGATAGACACATCCTTACACTGCAACCACCCATAGATAGACACATCCTTACATTGCACCCACCCACAGATAGACACATCCTCACACTGCAACCACCCACAGATAGACACATCCTTACATTGCACCCACCCACAGATAGACACATCCTCACATTGCACCCACCCACAGATAGACATCTTTACATTGCACCCACCCACAGATAGACACATCCTTACACTGCACCCACCCACAGATAGACATCTTTACATTGCACCCACCCACAGATAGACACATCCTTACATTGCACCCACCCACAGATAGACATCTTTACATTGCACCCACCCACAGATAGACACATCCTTACACTGCACCCACCCACAGATAGACATCTTTACATTGCACCCACACACAGATAGACACATCCTTACACAGCACCCACCCACAGATAGACATCTTTACATTGCACCCACCCACAGATAGACACATCCTTACGACTGCACCCACCCACAGATAGACATCGTTTCTACATTGCACCCACCCACAGATAGACACATCCTTACACTGCACCCACCCACAGATAGACATCTTTACATTGCACCCACCCACAGATAGACACATCCTTACACTGCACCCACCCACAGATAGACACATCCTCACACTGCAGCCACCCACAGATAGACACATCCTCACACTGCACCCACCCACAGATAGACACATCCTCACACTGCAGCCACCCACAGATAGACACATCCTCACACTGGCAGCCACCCACAGAATAGACACATCCTCACACTGCACCCACCCACAGATAGACACATCCTCACACTGCAGCCACCCACAGATAGACACATCCTCACACTGCAGCCACCCACAGATAGACACATTCTTACACTACAGCCACCCACAGATAGACACATCCTCACACTGCAGCCACCCACAGATAGACACATCCTCACACTGCAGCCACCCACAGATAGACACATCCTCACACTGCAGCCACCCACAGATAGACACATCCTTACACTGCAGCCACCCACAGATAGACACATCCTCACACTGCAGCCACCCACAGATAGACACATCCTTACACTGCAGCCACCCACAGATAGACACATCCTTACACTGCAGCCACCCACAGATAGACACATCCTCACACTGCAGCCACCCCACAGATAGACACATCCTCACACTGCAGCCACCCACAGATAGACACATCCTCACACTGCAGCCACCCACAGATAGACACATCCTTACACTGCAGCCACCCACAGATAGACACATCGTCACACTGCAGCCAACCACAGATAGACACATCGTCACACTGCACCCACCCACAGATAGACACATCCTTACATTACACCCACCCACAGATAGACACATCCTTACATTACACCCACCCACAGATAGACACATCCTTTTATTACACCCACCCACAGATAGACACATCCTTACACTGCACCCACCCACAGATAGACACATCCTTACATTACAACCACCCACAGATAGACACATCCTTACATTACACCCAACCACAGATAGACACATCGTCACACTGCACCCACCCACAGATAGACACATCCTTACATTACACCCACCCACAGATAGACACATCCTTACATTACACCCACCCACAGATAGACACATCCTTACACTGCAGCCAACCACAGATAGACACATCGTCACACTGCAGCCAACCACAGATAGACACATCCTCACACTGCACCCACCCACAGATAGACACATCCTTACACTGCACCCACCCACAGATAGACACATCCTTACATTACACCCACCCAGAGATAGACACATCCTTACACTGCACCCACCCACAGATAGACACATCCTTACACTGCACCCACCCACAGATAGACACATCCTCACACTGCACCCACCCACAGATAGACACATCCTTACACAGCACCCACCCACAGATAGACACATCCTTACATTACAGCCACCCACAGATAGATACATCCTTACATTACACCCACCCACAGATAGATACATCCTTACATTACACCCACCCACAGATAGATACATCCTTACATTACACCCACCCACAGATAGATACATCCTTACATTACACCCACCCACAGATAGATACATCCTTACATTGCACCCACCCACAGATAGACACAACCTTACATTACACCCACCCACAGATAGATACATCCTTACATTACACCCACCCACAGATAGATACATCCTTACATTACACCCACCCACAGATAGATACATCCTTACATTACAACCCACCCCACAGATAGATACATCCTTACATTACACCCACCCACAGATAGATACATCCTTGCATTACACCCACCCACAGATAGATACATCCTTACATTGCAACCACCCACAGATAGACACATCCTTACATTACACCCACCCACAGATAGATACATCCTTACATTGCAACCACCCACAGATAGACACATCCTTACATTGCAACCACCCACAGATAGACACATCCTTACATTGCAACCACCCACAGATAGACACATCCTTACATTGCACCCACCCACAGATAGACACATCCTTACATTGCACCCCACCCAACAGATAGACCATCCTTACATTGCACCCACCCACAGATAGACACATCCTTACATTGCACCCACCCACAGATAGACATCTTACATTGCACCCACCCACAGCTAGACACATCCTTACATTGCACCCACCCACAGATAGACACATCCTTACATTACAACACCCACCCACATAAGACACATCCTTACATTGCACCCACCCACAGATACACATATACTCACATTGCACCCACCCACAGATAGACACATCCTTACATTGAACCCACCCACAAATAGACACATCCTAACATTGCACCCACCCACAGATAGACATCTTTACATTGCACCCACCCACAGATAGACACATCCTTACATTGCACCCACCCACAGATAGACACATCCTTACATTGCACCCACCCACATATAGACACATCCTTACGTTGCACCCACCCACAGATACACATATACTCACAATGCACTCACCCACAGATAGACACATCCTTACATTGAACCCACCCACAAATAGACACATCCTTACACTGCAGCCACCCACAGATAGACACATCCTTACACTGCAACCACCCACAGATAGACCCATCTTTACATTGCAACCACCCACAAATAGACACATCCTTACATTGCAACCACCCACAGATAGACACATCTTTACATTGCAACCACCCACAGATAGACACATCCTTACATTGAACCCACCCACAGATAGACACATCCTTACATTGCACCCACCCACAGATAGACACATCCTTACATTGCAACCACCCACAGATAGACACATCCTTACATTGCACCCACCCACATATAGACACATCCTTACATTGCAACCACCCACAGATAGACACATCCTTACATTGCAACCACCCACAGATAGACACATCCTTACATTGCACCCACCCACATATAGACACATCCTTACATTGCAACCACCCACAGATAGACACATCCTTACATTGCACCCACAAACAGATAGATATATCCTTACATTGCACCCACCCACAGATAGACAATAATTACATTGCAACCACCCACAGATAGACACATCCTTACATTGCACCCACCCACATATAGACACATCCTTACATTGCAACCACCCACAGATAGACACATCCTTACATTGCACCCACCCACATATAGACAATCCTTACATTGCAACCACCCACAGATAGACACATCCTTACATTGCACCCACCCACAGATAGACACATCTTTACATTAAACCCATCCACAGATAGACACATCCTTACATTGCAACCACCCACAGATAGACACATCTTTACATTGCAACCACCCACAGATAGACACATCTTTACATTGCACCCATCCACAGATAGACAAATCCTTACATTGCAACCACCCACAGATAGACACATCTTTACATTGCACCCACCCACAGATAGACAATCCTTACATTGCAACCACCCACAGATAGACACATCTTTACATTGAACTCACCCACAGATAGACACATCCTTACATTGCACACACCCACAGATAGACACATCCTTACATTGCACCCACCCACAGATAGACAATCCTTACATTGCAACCACCCACAGATAGACACATCTTTACATTGCACCCACCCAGAGATAGACAATCCTTACATTGCAACCACCCACAGATAGAC
Source organism: Cepaea nemoralis (assembly GCA_014155875.1). NCBI lineage: Eukaryota > Metazoa > Mollusca > Gastropoda > Stylommatophora > Helicidae > Cepaea > Cepaea nemoralis. The sequence continues at coordinate 59,511 of JACEFZ010028408.1, read as the reverse complement.
ACATCTTTACATTGAACCCACCCTCAGATAGACACACCCTTACATTGCACACACCCACAGATAGACACATCCTTACATTGCACCCACCCACAGATAGACACATCTTTACATTGCACCCACCCACAGATAGACAAATCCTTAAACTGCAGCCACCCACAGATAGACACATCCTTACATTGCACCCACCCACAGATAGACAATCCTTACATTGCACCCACCCACAGATAGACACATCTTTACATTGCACACACCCTCAGATAGACACATCCTTACATTGCACACACCCACAGATAGACACATCCTTACATTGCACCCACCCACAGATAGACACATCATTACATTGCACCCACCCACAGATAGACACATCCTTACACTGCAGCCACCCACAGATAGACAATCCTTACATTGCACCCACCCACAGATAGACACATCCTTACACTGCAGCCACCAACAGATAGACACATCCTTACACTGCAACCACCCACAGATAGACACATCCTTACATTGCAACCATCCACAAATTGACACATCCGTACATTGCAACCACCCAAAGATAGACACATCCTTACATTTCAACCACCCACAGATAGACACATCCTTACATTGCAACCACCCACAGATAGACAATCCTTACATTGCACCCACCCACAGATAGACACATCCTTACACTGCAGTCACCCACAGATAGACACATCCTTACACTGCAACCACCCACAGATAGACACATCCTTACATTGCAACCATCCACAAATTGACACATCCTTACATTGCAAACACCCACAGATAGACACATCATTACATTTCAACCACCCACAAATAGACACATCCTTACATTGCACCCACCCACAGATAGACACATCCTCACACTGCACCCACCCACAGATAGACACATCCTTACACTGCACCCACCCACAGATAGACACATCCTTACACTGCACCCACCCACAGATAGACACATCCTCACACTGCACCCACCCACAGATAGACACATCCTTACACTGCACCCACCCACAGATAGACACATCCTTACACTGCACCCACCCACAGATAGACACATCCTTACATTGCACCCACCCACAGATAGACACATCCTTAAATTACACCCACCCACAGATAGATACATCCTTACATTACACCCACCCACAGATAGATACATCCTTACATTACACCCACCCACAGATAGATACATCCTTACATTACACCCACCACAGATAGATACATCCTTACATTACACCCACCCACAGATAGATACATCCTTACATTACACCCACCCACAGATAGATACATCCTTACATTACACCCACCCACAGATAGATACATCCTTACATTACACCCACCCACAGATAGATACATCCTTACATTGCAACCACCCACAGATAGACACATCCTTACATTACACCCACCCACAGATAGATACATCCTTACATTGCAACCACCCACAGATAGACACATCCTTACATTGCAACCACCCACAGATAGACACATCCTTACATTGCAACCACCCACAGATAGACACATCCTTACATTGCACCCACCCACAGATAGACACATCCTTACATTGCACCCACCCACAGATAGACACATCCTTACATTGCACCCACCCACAGATAGACACATCCTTACATTGCACCAACCCACAGATAGACATCTTTACATTGCACCCACCCACAGATAGACACATCCTTACATTGCACCCACCCACAGATAGACACATCCTTACATTGCACCCACCCACATACAGACACATCCTTACGTTGCACCCACCCACAGATACACATATACTCACATTGCACCCACCCACAGATACACATATACTCACATTGCACCCACCCACAGATAGACACATCCTTACATTGAACCCACCCACAAATAGACACATCCTTACATTGCACCCACCCACAGATAGACATCTTTACATTGCACCCACCCACAGATAGACACATCCTTACATTGCACCCACCCACAGATAGACACATCCTTACATTGCACCCACCCACATATAGACACATCCTTACGTTGCACCCACCCACAGATACACATATACTCACATTGCACTCACCCACAGATAGACACATCCTTACATTGAACCCACCCACAAAAAGGCACATCCTTACACTGCAGCCACCCACATATAGACACATCCTTACACTGCAACCACCCACAGATAGACACATCTTTACATTGCAACCACCCACAAATAGACACATCCTTACATTGCAACCACCCACAGATAGACACATCTTTACATTGCAACCACCCACAGATAGACACATCCTTACATTGAACCCACCCACAGATAGACACATCCTTACATTGCAACCACCCACAGATAGACACATCCTTACATTGCAACCACCCACAGATAGACACATCCTTACATTGCACCCACCCACATATAGACACATCCTTACATTGCAACCACCCACAGATAGACACATCCTTACATTGCACCCACCAACAGATAGATACATTCTTACATTGCACCCACCCACAGATAGACAATAATTACATTGCAACCACCCACAGATAGACACATCCTTACATTGCAACCACCCACAGATAGACAATCCTTACATTGCACCCACCCACAGATAGACACATCCTTACACTGCAGCCACCCACAGATAGACACATCCTTACACTGCAACCACCCACAGATAGACACATCCTTACATTGCAACCATCCATAAATTGACACATCCTTACATTGCAAACACCCACAGATAGACACATCATTACATTTCAACCACCCACAAATAAACACATCCTTACATTGCACCCACCCACAGATAGACACATCCTCACACTGCACCCACCCACAGATAGACACATCCTTACACTGCACCCACCCACAGATAGACACATCCTTACACTGCACCCACCCACAGATAGACACATCCTCACACTGCACCCACCCACAGATAGACACATCCTTACACTGCACCCACCCACAGATAGACACATCCTTACACTGCACCCACCCACAGATAGACACATCCTTACATTGCACCCACCCACAGATAGACACATCCTTAAATTACACCCACCCACAGATAGATACATCCTTACATTACACCCACCCACAGATAGATACATCCTTACATTACACCCACCCACAGATAGATACATCCTTACATTACACCCACCCACAAATAGATACATCCTTACATTACACCCACCCACAGATAGATACATCCTTACATTGCACCCACCCACAGATAGACACAACCTTACATTACACCCACCCACAGATAGATACATCCTTACATTACACCCACCCACAGATAGATACATCCTTACATTACACCCACCCACAGATAGATACATCCTTACATTACACCCACCCACAGATAGATACATCCTTACATTACACCCACCCACAGATAGATACATCCTTACATTACACCCACCCACAGATAGACACATCCTTACATTACACCCACCCACAGATAGATACATCCTTACATTGCAACCACCCACAGATAGACACATCCTTACATTGCAACCACCCACAGATAGACACATCCTTACATTGCAACCACCCACAGATAGACACATCCTTACATTGCACCCACCCACAGATAGACACATCCTTACATTGCACCCACCCACATACAGACACATTCTTACGTTGCACCCACCCACAGATACACATATACTCACATTGCACCCACCCACAGATAGACACATCCTTACATTGAACCCACACACAAATAGACACATCCTTACATTGCACCCACCCACAGATAGACATCTTTACATTGCACCCACCCACAGATAGTCACATCCTTACATTGCACCCACCCACAGATAGACACATCCTTACATTGCACCCACCCACATATAGACACATCCTTACGTTGCACCCACCCACAGATACACATATACTCACATTGCACTCACCCACAGATAGACACATCCTTACATTGAACCCACCCACAAAAAGGCACATCCTTACACTGCAGCCACCCACATATAGACACATCCTTACACTGCAACCACCCACAGATAGACACATCTTTACATTGCAACCACCCACAAATAGACACATCCTTACATTGCAACCACCCACAGATAGATACATCTTTACATTGCAACCACCCACAGATAGACACATCCTTACATTGAACCCACCCACAGATAGACACATCCTTACATTGCACCCACCCACAGATAGACACATCCTTACATTACAACCACCCACAGATAGACACATCCTTACACTGCACCCACCCACATATAGACACATCCTTACATTGCAACCACCCACAGATAGACACATCCTTACATTGCAACCACCCACAGATAGACACATCCTTACATTGCACCCACCCACATATAGACACATCCTTACATTGCAACCACCCACAGATAGACACATCCTTACATTGCACCCACCAACAGATAGATACATTCTTACATTGCACCCACCCACAGATAGACAATAATTACATTGCAACCACCCACAGATAGACACATCCTTACATTGCACCCACCCACATATAGACACATCCTTACACTGCAACCACCCACAGATAGACACATCCTTACATTGCACCCACCCACAGATAGACACATCCTTACATTGCACCCACCCACAGATAGACAATCCTTACATTGCAACCACCCACAGATAGACACATCCTTACATTGCACCCACCCACAGATAGACACATCTTTACATTGAACCCATCCACAGATAGACACATCCTTACATTGCAACCACCCACAGATAGACACATCTTTACATTGCAACCACCCACAGATAGACACATCTTTACATTGCACCCACCCACAGATAGACACATCCTTACATTGCAACCACCCACAGATAGACACATCTTTACATTGCACCCACCCACAGATAGACAATCCTTACATTGCAACCACCCACAGATAGACACATCTTTACATTGAACCCACCCACAGATAGACACATCCTTACATTGCACACACCCACAGATAGACACGTCCTTACATTGCACCCACCCACAGATAGACAATCCTTACATTGCAAACACCCACAGATAGACACATCTTTACATTGAACCCACCCACAAATAGATAATCCTTACATTGCAACCACCCACAGATAGACAATCCTTACATTGCAACCACCCACAGATAGACACATCTTTACATTGAACCCACCCACAGATAGACAATCCTTAAATTGCAACCACCCACAGATAGACACATCTTTACATTGCACACACCCACAGATAGACACATCCTTACATTGCAACCACCCACAGATAGACACATCTTTACATTGCACCCACCCAGAGATAGACAATCCTTACATTGCAACCACCCACAGATAGACACATCTTTACATTGAACCCACCCTCAGATAGACACATCCTTACATTACACACACCCACAGATAGACACATCCTTACATTGCACCCACCCACAGATAGACACATCTTTACATTGCACCCACCCACAGATAGACACATCCTTACACTGCAGCCACCCACAGATAGACACATCCTTACATTGCACCCACCCACAGATAGACAATCCTTACATTGCACCCACCCACAGATAGACACATCTTTACATTGCACACACCCTCAGATAGACACATCCTTACATTGCACACACCCACAGATAGACACATCCTTACATTGCACCCACCCACAGATAGACACATCTTTACATTGCACCCACCCACAGATAGACACATCCTTACACTGCAGCCACCCACAGATAGACGCATCCTCACACTGCAGCCACCCACAGATAGACAATCCTTACATTGCACCCACCCACAGATAGACACATCCTTACACTGCAGCCACCAACAGATAGACACATCCTTACACTGCAACCACCCACAGATAGACACATCCTTACATTGCAACCATCCACAAATTGACACATCCTTACATTGCAACCACCCACAGATAGACACATCCTTACATTTCAACCACCCACAGATAGACACATCCTTACATTGCATCCACCCACAGATAGACAATCCTTACATTGCACTCACCCACAGATAGACACATCCTTACACTGCAGCCACCCACAGATAGACACATCCTTACACTGCAACCACCCACAGATAGACACATCCTTACATTGCAACCATCCACAAATTGACACATCCTTACATTGCAAACACCCACAGATAGACACATCCTTACATTTCAACCACCCACAGATAGACACATCCTTACATTGCACCCACCCACAGATAGACATATCCTTACATTGAACCCATCCACAGATAGACACATCCTTACATTGCAACCACCCACATATCGACACATCCTTACATTGCACCCACCCACAGATAGACACATCCTTACATTGCAACCACCCACAGATAGACACATCCTTACATTGCAACCACCCACAGATAGACACATCCTTACATTGCAACCATCCACAGATAGACACATCCTTACATTGCAACCACCCACAGATAGACACATCCTTACACTGCACCCACCCACAGATAGACACATCCTTACACTGCAGCCACCCACAGATAGACACATCCTTACATTGCACCCACCCACAGATAGACAATCCTTACATTGCAACCACCCACAGATAGACACATCTTTACATTGAACCCACCCACAGATAGACAATCCTTACATTGCAACCACCCACAGATAGACAATAGTTACATTGCAACCACCTACAGATAGACACATCTTTACATTGAACCCACCCACAGATAGACAATCCTTACATTGCAACCACCCACAGATAGACACATCATTACATTGCACACACCCACAGATAGACACATCCTTACATTGCAACCACCCACAGATAGACACATCTTTACATTGAACCCACCCACAGATAGACACATCCTTACATTGCACACACCCACAGATAGACACATCCTTACATTGCACCCACCCACAGATAGACACATCCTTACACTGCAGCCACCCACAGATAGACACATCCTTACACTGCAGCCACCCACAGATAGACACATCCTTACATTGCACCCACCCACAGATAGACAATCCTTACATTGCACCCACCCACAGATAGACACATCCATACACTGCAGCCACCCACAGATAGACACATCCTTACACTGCAACCACCCACAGATAGACACATCCTTACACTGCAACCACCCACAGATAGATACATCCTTACATTGCAACCACCCAAAGATAGACACATCCTTACATTGCAACCATCCACAGATAGACACATCCTTACATTGCAACCACCCACAGATAGACACATCCTTACATTGCAACCACCCACAGATAGACACATCCTTACATTGCACACACCCACAGATAGACACATCCTTACACTGCAGCCACCCACAGATAGACACATCCTTACACTGCAACCACCCACAGATAGACACATCTTTACATTGCAACCATCCACAAATTTACACATCCTTACATTGCAACCACCCACAGATAGACACATCTTTACATTTCAACCACCCACAGATAGATACATCCTTACAATGCACCCACCCACAGATACACATATCCTCACAGTACGCCTAGCCACAGATACACATATCCTCACATTGCACCCACCTACAGATACAAATATCCTTTCATTGCACCAACCCACAGATACACATATCCTCACATTGCACCCACCTACAGATACACATATCCTTTCATTGCACCAACCCACAGATACACATATCCTCACATTGCACCCACCTACAGATACAAATATCCTTTCATTGCACCAACCCACAGATACACATATCCTCACATTGCACCCACCTACAGATACAAATATCCTTTCATTGCACCAACCCACAGATACACATATCCTCACATTGCACCCACCTACAGATACACATATCCTTTCATTGCACCAACCCACAGATACACATATCCTCACATTGCACCCACCTACAGATACACATATCCTTTCATTGCACCAACCCACAGATACACATATCCTTACCGTGCACCTAGCCACAGATAGGCATATCTTCACAGTGCACCCACCCACAGATACACGCAACACGTCGAACAACCGAAACAATAGCCTATGATGTAACAACTGTAGGAATGATATTAATGGGGCTAAATCATATAATTAAAAGATAATTAAAAGTAAGAGAGAGAGAGAGAGAGAGAGAGAGAGAGAGAGAGAGAGAGAGAGAGAGAGAGAGAGAGAGAGAGGAGAAAGCAAGAGAGAGATGGGGGAGAGAGCGAGAAAGAAAGCGAGTGGGATAGACAGAGAGAGACTGCGAGAGAGAGCGAGAGAGAGAGGAGAAAGCGAGAGAGAGAGAGAGGGAGAGAGAGAGGAGAACGCGAGAGAGAGAGAGAGAGAGAAAGAGAGGAGAAAGTAAGAGTGGGGGGGAGCAAGAAAGAAAGAGAGGGGGAGACACAGAGAGAGGGGGAGAGACATAGAGAGAGTGGAAGAGAAAGGAAGAGTGAGAGAGGGAGAAAAAGCTAGCAAGAAAAAGAGATAGAGGAGGGGAATGGGGAAGATGGGAGGGGGATTCTTGGCAGCAATTCGTCGTTGAAAAATGTCTGACGTAACTGATACATTATATTTGAGATCGGGAGAAGTGGAGAAACGTGATCGCACACGCCAGTTGGCACGGCGCTGATGGACATGTCAGAGGGTACAGCCTGGCAGTGTGATAATTGAACAATGTGTGGAAAAATAAAGAAAATGCCCGTATTATAAATACACTTGATGGACCACTGAGTTCACTGAAAAAGACAGCGGGATTTATACAAGACACAACATTGCTGATATAGACAATACATTTCAAGCTATCGAGGAGGAGGAGGAGGAGGAGGAGGAGGAAGAAGAAGAAGAAGAAGAAGAAGAAGAAGAAGAAGAAGAAGAAGAAGAAGAAGAAGAAGAAGAAGAAGAAGAAGAAGAAGAAGAAGAAGAAGAAGAAGAAGAAACCGGAAGTTATACCTTACGCACTTTTGTGTTTGATTGCAGGATAGTTAATTGCATGCCTAGTTCAGGACGTTGCAGTCATCCCCAACAAGTATTGGCTGTTTGTGACTGATCAGACACTGGTTACTTCTGTAGTTTGCCAGCGCTGTCTGAACTGCCGACACACATATCGCAATCAGAGCAATCTGCCCCCCCCCCCCCCCCGCATGTTTCTAGTTTCGCACCCGGTGGGTCGGGGAGTACGGACACTATGTTCACTAACACGTAAGCCACAGATTTACACACACAGATTCATCATCATTATCATCATGCAGCGTGTTCTGTATAGAACGCTGCACTTATCACGACGGCCTGGAGGCTGGCCGGAAAGGAGATTGTTCTATAGACAATGGATGTGTGTTTGCTCAATGTCCCTTACATTGAGGCGTGTACTGGCGTCCTTTACTTTAGCTTTTAAAGTCTCTTATGTGGAAGATAAGAGGAAACCACCACATTACTTTGCCAAGAATATATATACACGTGTGTGTGTGCGTGTGTGTGTGCGTGTGTGTGTGTATGTGTGTGTGTGCGCGCGCGCGGGCGCCCGTAGTTAGACAAATGTTATAGTGACATACGAAAAAAAAAACCCATTCGACTTGGACTGTATAACCAGAAATGACATAACGCGGGATGAGTGATCACTGGGTAGCGAATCACTGGGTAAGACGAAGTGGCAAGATCATAGGCAGGGGTGCGCGCCTGACTCCAGTCACAGTCCCGTTATAGGGCGATCAAAGATGAATCACCGGCACCGTATAAGGTTCCAGATGGGATGATCTCAGAGAGTGCAAGAGACCAAGAGAGGCGGACAGACCGAAGGAAGCCAGCCGTGCTGATGAAGTTATTCAGACCACTGCAGCGGGGCTCAATGGATGAAATCTGAAGATTTGGGGGAGGCAGGACAACAAACCAGGACGGCATCAACAAAGACAAGGGCTGAAGATGGGGAGCAAGGGGGTGGTGAGGCCATCGATTAGAACTGCGGGGTACAATGAAAGGGGGGTTGAGTAATTTCTGATAGTGGGTGGCGGAGTGGGGCGACCAAATTAACATATCAAAACATGGTGGGAAATATGAAAGCACTTGGTTGGGGGATGTATCGGTGACAAGAGATGCGTGTGTGTTGGAGAGGGACGAACATAGAGTGACAGGGAGATAAAGATAAACGCGGACGTAGAATAGAACAAACAAATACGGACAGAAGTGAGAAGATTTGAGAGACACAGACTAACTATATAGAGACACAGACAAACAATACAGAGACACGGTCACAGACAGAGACGCACATACAAAATATCAAGAGACACGCAAACGATTTAGAATTACGTCCAGAAAAGACAATGAGATCCAACAAAAGACACAGAGAGACAGGCATAGAGAAACACAGTCAAACGATACAGACAAACGATACAGAGACACAGACAAAGACATAGAGACAGACACACACACATAAGATGCAGAGTTACGTCGAGAAAAGACATAATGAGATCCGACAGAATCTCACGAAAGAAATACAGACACGTGAAACAGAGACACAAATAAGACATAGAGTGACACACAAATGATATGCAGAATCGAGGACAGAGAGAGAGAGAGAGAGAGAGAGAGAGAGAGAGAGAGAGAGAGAGAGAGAGAGAGAGATAGAGAGAGAGAGAGAGATTATTATTGGCACCTTGCCGTCTTGACAGACGATAGTTTGATACATTGTGCTTCAAAATGGCATAATAACTACAACCCATGGCGGTGGCGAATGTGACTGATAAAGCCAATTCGCGCTGTAAATGTTCGTCTACAGTGGATGCATGTGAACACATGGTCATTTTCACCATTATGCACCATCTTATGTCTCACACGTCTTTATTCCATTTCTGATATTTGCCCTCCATGCAACACGTTCAGCGATGACCTGCTCCTAATGCGCATTATCAATCAATTATGTCTCGCTTACACACATCTTTGTATCGTAGTAGAGGCCGACCTTGAGATCTCCTACCCATCTGTAATTCACCAAAAAGATGTCCTTTGGTATTCTACGACTATCCATCCTCCTAACATGTCCTATCCATCTAAGTCTACGAAGACTGAGCATGGAATATACCGTCACACAAACTGATCTTTCCAATACTTCAGTGTTTGTGAGTTTGTCTGTTTTTGAGATAAACAGCACAAGACAGAGAGACGCGGATATGGGAGACACAAACAAGATACCGGCAGACATAAGCATGAGACACAGAGACACAAGATATAAAGTGTTACAGACCAAGATAGCGACACAGGGAATAAAGGCACAGAGAAACACAGATAAGAGACGTATAGACAGATTTAGATTCACAGAGGAGAGACATAGAGACACGGGCATGGACGCAGACCGTGAGAGATGCAGAAACAAGAATGTGAGACACAGACAAAAGGCAAACGGACACAGAAAAAACACATAGAGAAACACAGTTATAAATATAGCCAAAACGAAACAATGTCACACAGATGCACAAGCCGAATGTAAGCCTTATTTTCAGACATTTGGGCATGTCTTGGATTTATCAATGCATGCAAGCAATCGCATGAAATATATCGTGCTGACAGTATCAAGTGTTAGGATTTCACATATACTAACTAGATCATGGCATGAGGAAGACGGGTGACCAGTTCTCTTTATGTACGAATCCTCTTCTCAGTTAATTGCCATAACATTCTGAGAACCATGCAGCGCCAACCAGCCGAGACAAAGCTTTCCTGACCAGTAGTATGCATTGTAAGAGAATTCTGAACCAACAGGGAACTGAACCGGCACCACTATCGAGGCGCGCATGTGGACTAACCCACTATGTGATCATTTCACACGTCTCATTCTCCTGTAGAAATGTGTGTAACGTCCCAAGACGCATGTCGCGAATATATTGGACCAGCAGAGTCACTAACAATGATTGCCTGGACAAGGATAGTGGTAGAAGGACAGTCTATACAGCTATAAGAAGATGACAAGCGGCGTTCTTAGATGGTGTAGTGAGAAGAGAGGCATTGGAAAACATGATTGTTTGATTGATTGATTGATTTAGGAACCGACATCACAGCATTCGGGACATTCCCATAAGTGGAAAACATGGAGAGTCTGTACCGCTCGCAACTAGAATGATGCTGTTCAAAAGCGTGAATGCATCAGACTTAAGATACTATAAGTCAGTCTCCCAGAAGGTTCACAAATGAACCAATCAACCAAACGTTCACTGAATGAATGAATGAATGAATGAATGAATGAATCAATCAATCAATCAATGAATCAATGAATCAATCAATCAATCAATAAAACAACCAGCCACAGACCCATACACTCAAGCCATAATTCTCTTTAGAAAACACACTCACACACATACATACAGAGAGAGAGAGAGAGAGAGAGAGAGAGAGAGAGAGAGAGAGAGAGAGAGAGAGAGAGAGAGAGAGAGGGAGAGAGAGAGAGAGAGAGAGCAGAGCAGAGCAGAGCAGAGAAGAGAAGACAGAATCAGAAGCAAAGCAAAGAGAAATTAGTGAAATAAGACAAGACGAACACTGGAACAAGCAAACAGACCGCCAACAACACAGAAGACAACTGGCAGAAAGTGTCAACAGATCCGCCAGGCGGTGCCGTTACAGCCAGGCCAGGACAAGAATGAGGACAGATGGCCGTTTCCAGCAATATCGGCAGTCAATCAGAACCATGGCCTGGGACAAAACGATGCACTCTAGCAACAAGCAAGTACAAAGGCATCAAAAGAGCAGGCTTTTATTTATACTTTCGCACGCGCGCCCAGGGGAACAAAAGCCAGTCAGATGAGGACAATGAAGTATGTCCATACCTCAAGGGAGGGACTTCCATTGGAGGCGAAAGTGCGGACATGATGAGCTATAATTGAATGAAGACAAATTATGCAGGTCAAGGCGCGAGAAAGTAGCCGGGTGGTCAGGACTGGTCCCGGCCGAGTCTGGAAGATGACTGGAACTCAGGTAAAGGAAACCCTGCGGCGGAGGAAAGTGGCTGTGAAAACAACTGTTCTGATGTGGAGAATTCTGGGCATGGGACTGTCACAGGTTGAAGACAATCATTGTCCTAACTGTCAATGGGAGGCCGGTGGTGGGTCCATGACGACATCCAGCAGACATGTTCCCGTGAATGGCCGCCAGGGCTGATCCGAGATGGAGAAACTGAGAATATTGAGCACTGCCGCCACATGTCACCAATACCAGGTCGTGGTTGATAGCGGCGGGAGTCGAGGTAGAGCAGTGGCTAGCCCATTTCCCTGCCGCCCCGGTGGTTGCTGTTAAAATCCCCATCCCAGACGGACTTTCAAACTGACTTAAGGTTTTCAAGTGGACGCTGTCCAGAATAAGTACCAACACACGCCGTGGCAAGCAAAGACAGCCGGCGTGAAACTGACCACATCATCCATGAAGGTGTAATATAGACCACATCATCCATGAAGGTGTGATATAGACCACATCATCCATGAAGGTGTAATATAGACCACATCATCCATGAAGGTGTAATATAGACCACATCATCCATGAAGGTGTAATATAGACCACATCATCCATGAAGGTATAATATAGACCACATCATCCATGAAGGTGTGATATAGACCACATCATCCATGAAGGTGTAATATAGATCACATCATCCATGAAGGTATAATATAGACCACATCATCCATGAAAGTGTGATATAGACCACATCATCCATGAAGGTGTAATATAGACCACATCATCCATGAAGGTGTGATATAGACCACATCATCCATGAAGGTGTAATATAGACCACATCATCCATGAAGGTGTAATATAGATCACATCATCCATGAAGGTGTAATATAGACCACATCATCCATGAAGGTGTAATATAGACCACATCATCCATGAAGGTGTAATATAGATCACATCATCCATGAAGGTGTAATATAGATCACATCATCCATGAAGGTGTAATATAGACCACATCATCCATGAAGGTGTGATATAGATCACATCATCCATGAAGGTGTAATATAGACCACATCATCCATGAAGGTGTAATATAGACCACATCATCCATGAAGGTGTGATATAGACCACATCATCCATGAAGGTGTAATATAGACCACATCATCCATGAAGGTGTAATATAGATCACATCATCCATGAAGGTGTAATATAGACCACATCATCCATGAAGGTGTAATATAGACCACATCATCCATGAAGGTGTAATATAGATCACATCATCCATGAAGGTGTAATATAGATCACATCATCCATGAAGGTGTAATATAGACCACATCATCCATGAAGGTGTGATATAGATCACATCATCCATGAAGGTGTAATATAGACCACATCATCCATGAAGGTGTAATATAGACCACATCATCCATGAAGGTGTAATATAGACCACATCATCCATGAAGGTGTAATATAGATCACATCATCCATGAAGGTGTGATATAGACCACATCATCCATGAAGGTGTAATATAGACCACATCATCCATGAAGGTGTAATATAGACCACATCATCCATGAAGGTGTAATATAGACCACATCATCCATGAAGGTGTAATATAGACCACATCATCCATGAAGGTGTAATATAGATCACATCATCCATGAAGGTATAATATAGACCACATCATCCATGAAAGTGTGATATAGACCACATCATCCATGAAGGTGTAATATAGACCACATCATCCATGAAGGTGTGATATAGACCACATCATCCATGAAGGTGTAATATAGACCACATCATCCATGAAGGTGTAATATAGATCACATCATCCATGAAGGTGTAATATAGACCACATCATCCATGAAGGTGTAATATAGACCACATCATCCATGAAGGTGTAATATAGATCACATCATCCATGAAGGTGTAATATAGATCACATCATCCATGAAGGTGTAATATAGACCACATCATCCATGAAGGTGTAATATAGATCACATCATCCATGAAGGTGTAATATAGACCACATCATCCATGAAGGTGTAATATAGATCACATCATCCATGAAGGTGTGGTATAGACCACATCATCCATGAAGGTGTAATATAGACCACATCATCCATGAAGGTGTAATATAGACCACATCATCCATGAAGGTGTAATATAGACCACATCATCCATGAAGGTGTAATATAGACCACATCATCCATGAAGGTGTGATATAGACCGCATCATCCATGAAGGTGTGATATAGACCACATCATCCATGAAGGTGTGATATAGACCACATCATCCATGAAGGTGTGATATAGACCACATCATCCATGAAGGTGTGATATAGACCACATCATCCATGAAGGTGTAATATAGACCACATCATCCATGAAGGTGTAATATAGACCACATCATCCATGAAGGTATAATATAGACCACATCATCCATGAAGGTGTGATATAGACCACATCATCCATGAAGGTATAATATAGACCACATCATCCATGAAGGTGTAATATAGACCACATCATCCATGAAGGTGTGGTATAGACCACATCATCCACGGACAGCTGACTGGTCTCTAAATACAGGACTGGCACCATATACTTGTATTTTTAGTTGCAAATCCTTTAGAGGACGTTGTAGACAACACCATCATTTTACTGTTGTTCAGGTCTTGTTTATCAATGCATGCAAGCAAGACGAGACTTGTTCTGGTCTGTCCATAATTTAGTGATCATCTTGAGCAGTACTTTTACTTTCTGTTGGTGTTTTGGCAAGTATTACGTTCAGTAGTTCGACATAGCTTTCTGAACGACCGGCTCCCATACCAACACGTTAAAACCAGCTGCTGCCAAATCGGTCACCGCTGTTTCGGAAGCAGGTAAGCGGCATTAAGAATGGCGTCTGCAACGCCATTGCCACGGAGACCATATACTAGGGAACCGCGGTAGCCTGGTGACAATATTCTGGCCGTCCGGCCGGCTGGCCAAAGGCTGGAGCGGATGTTTAACCCTGATATGGACTGCCAGGTTGATCCAGTCTAGAACAGGTACCAGGACATGACTCGGGAAGTGAGGGCGGTCAGTGTAATACCACCAGGTCGTCCATCGGTTGCTGACCGGTCCATACACGCATTGATACTGACGCATTACTCACCTAGTGCTGACTTATGTAATATTGTGTGTGCGTGAGTACAAGTGGTCTCCTATATATATATATATATATATATATATATATATATATATATATATATATATATATATATATATATATATATATATATATATATATATGTGTGTGTTGTGTGTGTGTGTGTGCGTGCGCGCGCGTATGTGTGTGTGTGTGGTCTTGGTGTCACACTACCTGTGTCTGCGTGTATATTTGCGTGTTTTCGTGTATTATACTGTATATGTGCTCGAGCGTGTACATGTGGGCTCCTATATATGTGTGTGTGCTCTCGCAAGTGCGTATAACTGTATATTTGGTGTGTGTGTGTGCGCGCGCGCGCGTGTGTGTGTGTGTGTGGCATGCTACCTATGTCTGGGTGTATATTTTCGTACTATATTAAATGTGCGAGCGTGTACAAGTATGTATTCTCCTATATACGCGTGTACATAATCGTGTACCATATTGAATTTGGGAGCGTGTACATGTATGCGTTCTCCCATACACGCCTGTACGTTCTCGTATACTATACTGTATGTACGAGCGTGTACATTCTCGTGTACTATACTGTATGTGTGGGCGTCTACATTCTCGTGTACTATACAGTATACTGTATGTGCGGGCGTGTACATTCTCGTGTACTATACTGTATGTGCGAGTGTGTACATTCTCGTGTACTATACTGTATGTGCGGGCGTGTACATTCTCGTGTACTAAACTGTATGTGCGGGCGTGTACATTCTCGTGTACTATAAGGTATGCGCGAGCGTGTACATTCTCGTGTACTATACTGTATGTGCGAGCGTGTACATTCTCGTGTACTATACTGTATGTGCGAGCGGGTACATTCTCGTGTACTATACTGTATGTGCAAGCGTGTACACGTATGTGTCCTCCAATATAAGCGTGCATGTCAACACCAACCACTCCCATCCCAGCCATTAATCATTTCAAACAAACAAAGCCTACAACCAGAAACAAGGCAACTAATCACATTTGCTAACTGCAGCAAAACACAAAACAACCCGTGAACAATGCGCTCATTTCCGAAACGCCAGGGGGAAAAGCGAGAGGGGAGGCAGGGCGCACAGCAAAACCACACGTTGCACATGGGTAGACAGCGATTTCTTAGACAAGTGTGCCACATCTGTCCAACTTGTGACACGGGCCCGACATTAACCGCCCCGCTACGCTAACTTGAGCACATACACAGAGCACTGTTAGCGGTGGTGCATATATTGTCTAACTAGCAATCTGCCAGTTCACCTAATGTTTAGGGCCAATGATCGTTATCCGGATAGGGAGTCTCTGCCGCCTCGTGCGCTCACCTATTAGAGTCTTCTAGGCTGACTTCTGCTCCCGCGCTAGTGGTGGTGTAATCCTATCTGTCAAAAGAGCAACTTTTTTTTTCAGAACTTTACGAAAGATACAAATAATAATATCAAAAGATAAAACTAGACGCCAAGCAGAAACACAATCAGCAATTAGAATCTTGAAATATCAGATCTTCTTCTTCGTTCATCCGGAGTTTTTTTTCTTCCGGATGTGATTGCGTTGTGCCTGTTTACAGCAGAGCTGCGTTCTTGCACCGTTAGGCCGACACATCCGAATTCTGCGGGCATTTGTTGACCGGGTTAACCTTCCCGGGAAATATCAGATCAGCCTGAATAACTGGGCTCCCGGGAAGGTTAATCCGTCAACAAATGCCCGCTGAAGTCAGATGTGTCGGCCTAAAGGCGCAAGAACGCAGATCTGCTGTAAACAGGCACAACGCAATCACGACAGAGAAAACTCTCCGGATGAATGCAGAAGAAGAAGAAGAAGAAGAAGAAGAAGAAGAAGAAGAAGAAGAAGAAGAAGAAGAAGAAGAAGAAGAAGAAGAAGAAGAAGAAGAAGAAGAACTGGGCTCAGTAATCAACAACAATGGAGGTGTGTCTATGGCAAAACGCCAGTAAACAGATCACAGCGAAAACAAACATTTGAGAACATGCATCCTTCCCGCGCCAACGACATACCAATAGGAGGCATGGACCGTTTCACAATCAATGTCTGTCGTTACAGAAAATGTCATCTGCTGCCTATAGGAAGTACTTTGCGACAGAAGAAAATCGGTGCTTTGCACCAGAAGCATTCTAACTAGACCAGGGGTGGCCAACTTTATCAGCAGGCGGGCCAAATTTCAGAAATATTTCCTGCCGGGCCACGCACCTAATTTTTTTAAAAACATTTTTTGTTAATTAAAGTAAACAAGCAAGCGTGCTACAGCTTCGACCACATCGTTGTTTCCCTCTCCGCGGGCCACAACATGACTCCCGGCGGGTCGCATGCGGCCTGCGGGCCTCGTGTTGGCCACCCCTGACCTATACCGTTGGTCATGAAGACGTTAAATACTGGCGTCCTTCAAGATTTGAGCATGGAAGAGAACATGGGCTCACATACAGTTTCATATGTTGCCCCAGAACATGACACAATAGATTACATTATGCAAATACGTGTATACGACATTCAAGATTGGCGAATCAGATATGTGCACATGTGGGATTGGCGCCGACGACAGGAAGTCACATACTCCAAGACTGATTGAAATACGACATATCTAGGCACACCTTCTGGCCTAGAGAAACACCAGTGGAGGTTGACTCTATGGACCAGTTTATTGTTTGCATATCCTTTACAGGACATTGCTGTCACCATCAGCATCTTTCAGCTGGCTGCTGAGGATGGGGACGGAGCGCTTATGGGAATGTCCCGAATGCTGTGATGTCGGTTCCTAAATCAATCAATCAATCAATCAGCTGATTGTCGATTTCTTGGCAAGATTAAGCTCAGTAGTTTGCCATTGATTTCTGAGCGGCCGGCTCACATACCCCGTAAGTTACCGACGCGATTCGAACCACTGCTAATTCTCACCGTCGTCACGTTACTTACGAGAGTATACACGATTACGGAGAAAAGTCGCTAACCTCTAGGCCAGGAAGCCGGCCCTAAGGACCAGTAAGTGAACTAAAACAGACGGTGAAGTTTATACGAAAGACAACATTGCAGATGTAGACAAATTTCACTCAAGAAATAACATTGCAAATTTAGACATTTCACACACGAGACAACATTGTAGATAAAGACATATTTCACACACGACACAACTTTGCAGGTAACGACATTTCATACAAGAAACAACATTGCAGATACAGACACATTTTAAACAAGAGAACAGACGGGAGGAGGGGGGGGGGCCTGAGTGGTCTCGAGGTATGGTGTCCGCCTCGAGTGCTGGAGACCCCGGGTTCAAGCCCCGGTGAGGGCCGGACATTTTTCACGTGGACTTCCAGTAACAAATTTTACCCTCGTCTCTGGGTAGTGAGATCGGACGCCCGTGTGTATTGTTGTGCACGTAAAAAATCCCTTGGCAGTTGGAAATCGAAAAAAGAGTAGCCTAACGGCGCTGCCCGGGCAGAGTTTCGAGACAAATACCTACTGAAGGTATTTCAGGATCCTCGCCGGTGCTACGGAGTTCGTTTACTGAGCTGAGATTCTCCGGACTCAGGCTTGAGTTTGGAGTAGAACGGAGCACATATGGGTTACACCCATGTGCCGTGATGTTGATCCGTCGACTAAACTAAACTACATTAAAACAAGAGACAACATTGTAGATAAAGACAGATGCCGTAAAAGAGACAGCACTGTATGTGTAGAGATATGTCATAAAATAGACAAGTAGCATGGCTCAGAGTTTCGGTGGCCACTTCTAGCTTAGGAGACACCGGGTTCGGACCCAGCACAGGGAATCTACACCTACTCGAATAAAGTTATCACACTGTTCCCGGATCTCTTTGATAACGACAGCGATCCTAATTTTCTGGGATTAGAAGGGAGTTCCCAAGAACAACTATCGCAAGTTAAAAATCTCAGGGCAGTTGGAAATGGTAGGTCGTAAGGCTATTGCCCTGCCAATATTGCTAGGTATTTACCGCATGGATAGAATCTGGCTAGAGGAAATAAACATAACGCACGTGGATGCCACAGTGGGACACACTGACCCCAGAACTGGGTGCCTGGCTAGTGTGACCCACCCACCTCGTGCGAGGAACACAGGGCAGGATATGCCATGACGTGATTGAAACGGCGTTACCTCGCGTGTTTACAATTTCACCGCGTGCAACAGACAAATAACGACAAGACGATATACTTTATGCGTGTTCCGGAATCAGGTCTTTCTTTAAGTATGAATGTTATGTCACTCCCAGGGGCCGAGGCTGGGCCGAGGGTTGAGCAGCACCTTGGACATTACAATTAGCCAGTAGTTGAGAGTTGGCCCATGACCACACGTTTTGGCACCGCGGAAGGAACATAAGTTACTAAATCCTTGGTAAATCTCTAATTTCGTCTTGCTCAGGTCGTGGGTTTGTTTCCGTACTATGGTAATCGGTTAACGACTTCAATCTTCTCGGAGACTCCTGCGGGTCGCTGCTAGAGCTACAGAGCTAGTGCTCTGTGCGACCGACGCTTTCGGCAGGTCGTTCCGCGGAAAGAGATCGCGCCATATGGGATAACACCCGGTGCAATGAAGTCGACCTCGTGCAATGAAACCCCGGTCTTTAACTCCCGAATCCTCCCGACGCACTGGTGACCTATCGCTTGTTTAAACTCTGACAGACCAAGGTCAACATTTATCCTGGGATTACCCCTGTCTATCTACCCAGTGATGAGTACGGACCACCCAGCTGTGGAGGTGAACTCCCTCACTCACATCGCCCTAGCGGAGATAATGCCCCCTCAGCCGGCAGGAAGTGGACGTTTGAAGGAGATGCGTTTCCTGGCTTCTCTGATAAGACATGTGGCTGTAGAACAAGAGAGCCGCTCAATGGCCCCACCTGTTGTTGGTGGTACTTAGCAGTGGGTTGTCTGCCAATCGGGACGGAACCAGATCATCCCCAGTCCTGGACGCTTCAAGTCGCACAAGAGCAACTCCAACTGACGTGGTTCTGTGGTAGCAACGACAAGAACAATAACAAGAACAACAACAGTGCTGATCTGCATATTGTCAAAAGCTGACGAAATACACATTCAGTTTTCACGCACAGGAATGCAACATCATCTACCTCTGTTTATTCGTCTTCTGTTTCGTCTTCTTCTGTCTCTTCTTTTCCATCTTCTTCGTTCTCTTCTGTTTTATCTTCTTATTTCTCTTCTTTGTCATCTTCTTCATCCTCTTCCCTTTCATCTTCTTCGTTCATCCGAAATCTGTTTTGGGCGTAATTCATCAAATTTGGAATTATCCCCCAGCCTTCCAGGAAATTCACAGCCAACCATCCAACTTCTAACACAACCCGGGCCATTAGGACTCTGACTATATCTGCTGCTATCATAAAATGACTCTACTAACAGGTGCTATACATCTTGATATGTTTAGTTTAGTTTAGTTTAGTTTAGTTTAGTTTAGTTTAGTCGATGGATCAACATCACGGCACACGGGTTTAATCAATAAGTGCTCCGTTCTACTCCTAACTCAGGCCTGAGTCCGGAGAAACTCAACTCAGTACACGAACTCCGAAGCAAAGGCAAGGATCCTGAAATAATTTGAGTAGATTTTTAACTCGAAACTTTGCTCGGGCAGCGCGGTTAGGCTACTCTTTTTCGATTTCCAACTGCCAAGGGATTTTTTATGTGCGCAACAATACACACGGGCGTCCGATCTCACGACCCAGAGACCAGGGCAAATTTTGTGACTAGAAGTCCGGGGCTTGAACCCGGGACCTTCAGCACTCGAGGCGGACACCATACCTCGAGACCACTCAGTCCCCCGGTAAATCTTAATATGTGCAAGGCCTAACACTTCAAACAGCAAGGTTAGCATCTGGCATGGCTACCTTTTCACCTCTACACAAACCATCTAACTCTGCATTCGTAATGCTACAAACGTACCCATTGTCAGTATGACTGCATTCGCCTACACGTTCGGAGCGATGCCCACACACACGGTGTAGAAGACAGACGTATAGCATTCACATGAACTAAATAACTCTCTCTCTCTCTCTCTCTCCTCTCTCTCTCTCTCTCTCTCACACACACACACACACACACAAACACACAATGTAGTTGTTTCAGTATATTTATTGATTGTTTGTGTGCTGACAAAGACTCGAGCCGCATCGTCCATTTTGTTACTGTGTCTGTGCTCTAATTTTTGTGTGTTGCATATCCCTTACAGGACGTTGCAGTCAACATCAGCATTTTTCAGCTGCTATTGATGTTCTAGGCAAAATTACGCTCTGTAGTCTGCTATTGCTTTCTGAGCGACCGGCTCACATACCCCCGTAAGTAACCAACGCGGTGCGATCCGCTACCGAATCTCTGCAGCTGCGTTACTCACGAGAATATACGGGATTTCGGAGAAAGACATTTAACCTCTACGCCATGGTTACAACTTACATATTCTGTTTTACGTTCATGTTGATTTACAAACGCGACAACAGCCGCCGCCGCCGCCGCCGCAAAAACCACCACTACAATGACCACCACTACTGCTGTTACTCCACACGCGACTACTCTACAACTCCACCGCGGTTAATGCAACAACAGGTGGTGATTGTGACAAATACACTAGGTAACATACCTGGCAATGAAACATATTTCACAACAGCTCACAAATGGCCGGGAGAAATCACGCAGACAATAACTTACACCACACCAGGCTGGTTTCCAACACGAGCCATCTCAGCAAACTGTTACCTGGTTAAGGATGTATTACCTTTAATTACCTGCCATGATGGGTCGCAGTCAGGTGATCCCGCGAGAGCCACTCGCTAATCGCGCATCGTCTCTGGGCTAATTTGAAAACAATGGGAGACGATTCTCACTAAAGCCGGTACAGATTACCAGGGAGATAATTGGGAAAGGGTGACATCCCGGCGACCCTTGGCTTGTGATTACCTGGGCAAGGTGTGTTAGACACCTGGAGTGGAGGTATTTCTCTCTTGGCTTTCCTTGTCTGTAACAAGAATTCAGTTGAAGTGGTTGGGCGTTTAATGTTAAAAGACGAGGGAACCTCCGTGGCGAAGCGGTTACGCCGTATGCCTCCATCTCTAAAAATCGTGGGTTCCGTTCACGAGTGCAATTTTCTCGGAGACTCATGGGGATCGTCGCTGGAGCTACGGAGTTCGTGCTTTGTGCGACGCTGTCGGCAGGCCGTCTTGTGGAAAGAGACCGAGCTATACGGGATACAACCGTAGGACTCGCTGGGAAAACTGCACCCGTGAACCAAACGACATTGGCCGGAATCGAATCCACGAGCTTGGAGGACCAGGCCGATGGCATAATCACTCGGCCACGGCGACTTCCAGACCTAGTAATTATGAACAGACAATGCCTGGTGTCCGACATTGATGTGGATTGTCACTGCATATCTTCTCTACAGCCACGGAACAATGAGAGAGATCAAAGATAACACAGGAAAGCAAGCTGGAGGTTACAATAATAAACACACATCTCATTTGTGGAGACAGCATCGATAAGCTGAACACGCAAGTGATATGCAACAACTGTTGGGCATTGTAGCAATCACCATCACGTGCCTGGTCGGCTGGCGTGGGCGAACATGCTTTTGGATCTCTGTGTTGACACTCTTCCGTGCCGTGACTGTAAGGAATTTTTAAACAAAAATTGTACAGACAAACTTTTAAAAATTGTAGTAATCAAGTGTGCAATACAAGGAGGCTTTCCTTAAAACATATTCATGCGCACACACACGCACTCGCGCATGGATAGAGAAACAGTCTACAGTGTTAAACAATGTTACATGTAGTTGCATATCCTTTACAGGACGTCGCAGTAAACACCAGCATGTTTTGCTGTTGTGATCTCTTGGCAAGTTTATGTTAAGCAGTTTTCCCATTGCTTTCTGAACGACCGGCACCCATACAATTTGGTAGAAAACCAACAAAAAGCGGTCTGCTGCCAAATCGCCCGCAGCTGTGTTTCGAACGCAGGTATACGGGATTACAAACTGCGACGGTAACATCATCGCCACGGAGCGGGCTACAGTGTTAAGGCGACTCGGAAAACGTATTACACTTCTCTTGATAAGAAAGATCTGTTAGTCTAGACACTATTTTGGAGAGACGAGGGTAAGATGTAACAATGGACGAGAGAGAGAGAGAGAGAGAGAGAGAGAGAGAGAGAGAGAGAGAGAGAGAGAGAGAGAGAGAGAGAGAGAGCGAGAGAGAGTAGGTTAGGGACAGAGAGAAAAAGAAAAAATAGACTGTGGAGAGAAAGTTGGGGAGAGAGGGGATGGGAGCCAAAGCTAGTTAGCTGCTTATCCTTTACAGGACATTGCAGTCAACCCCAGAATTATTTGGTTGTTTGTGATATCTTGGCAAGTTTACGTAAAGTAGTTTGCCATTTATCTACGAACGGCTACAACTCATGCCATTGTATGAAAAACAACGCAAGGAGGAGGTGGAACATCATGAAATAAAGGAGCTGCAGCCAAACACAAGTGCCCTATTAGATGCCCGGACGAGTACTGCTGTATTCTCTCACTACAGAACTAAATGCATGACTACAATCAATCCATTGCTGTTCTCTCACAACGTGATGCGGGCGCAGTGGCTTCACTGTACGACTTCCGTCTCTAACCCCACCGGACCTGGTTCTAGAACTAAGACAGGGAAGCCATACTTGCTCGGGGTAATGGATGCGTCTTCTAACCGTGTAGAAGGGCGAAGAACTCGGCAGAACTGTGTGCACATCGCGCACGTAACAAATCCCTTGGCAGTTGGAGGCCGAGAAGAGCAGACCTACAGGCCGCTCCCCTGGCAAGAGTTAAAAATTATAAAACAAACTCAAAAAGAAAAAAAATATTGACAGCATTATCATTCTGGCATGCATACACACATATGGATCCTTTCTGGTGCTTGGAGCTCAAGCACTGTGGAGAGAGTGATCTAGTGAGAAGACTGATACATTTATAAAGATATCGGTGTACAATGAAGGCGATCCATTATTAAAACAGGAAGAAGATAGCGCGAACTCCGTATCGGATGTCCTGCCTGTGATGCTGTTTGCTGACTTTCTACAAACTGTGAGACCAGGCGTAGAAGACGGGGTAAAAGATTGAGAACCCCTATGTGGAAAGATGATACTGCGGGGATCGGCACGGCTTCTGGAAGAATCTCGAAACTGAGAGGGAAGACCAGGAGAACTTTCAATCAGGTAGCGGTGGGAATGATTAGTAGTATAACTCTTCGCTGGCTGTTGAACGAGGGGATGGAGAGCATATGGGAACGTCCTGAGTGCAGTGAAGGCGGTTCTTGGCTCAACTCAACTCTACAAACTGTATGATAATGCTGGATGAACAATTAGACTAGACAGTGCTCCGGACCCTGCAGTGTGCCGAGATGCTGCTTATGTGATTTATCAACGGCGACTGAAGACATATTGGGTTGTGTATGAGACATTAACGGATAGTTAACAAAACCTTCGCCTATTATTACCACTCTACATGTCGAATACTGGCGATATAACATTGACATACACGCGGCAACTTTCAACCGCGGGCCATGTAACTAATCTTGAAGGCCGCAGACACACCGCAGGCCGTGGGTTGAACATTTGAGATCAAATCTGTTGCATATGATACTCGCTGGGGATTTCTGGCTCACCTTTTGTGTTCCAATCACTGTCAGTCACAGTGAGCTGGCCAATAGATGGCCGAGTCAGCCAACCTGTCGACCTACGCAGATGAAAGTCGTTACATCAATTACCAATTATAGTAATCTGATGCACATCATCACACATGCGAACAGGCGTCAACAAAGCCCAAACCCAGCTCATACACAAACTAATCACACATATACCCACACACGCTCACACAAAATCATTGCGGTGACAATAAAAAGTGGTAAACGACAAGATAAGCTGTTGATGTGAGGAGCTCACAGTGTGGGGAGATCAATCAGACAACAACAGAGGACAGGCCGAGACTCGACCAGGTGGTGTCGGCGGTGTATCAGAGACAAGGTGGGCTAGGCCGCAGTCGACAATAAACAAAAACCTTTCTGACATGTGGCTATAATGGGCTGTCTGATTTGATCCCGGCTGTGAGGCAACACGTGGCTGGTTGGTAATGGCTGGCGTTTAGTTCTCTACTTACACTGGCTGTTGGTCTGGTCTCTTTGTACTCCTCAGTCGCTAGCTGGCGACTGTGCTATCTTTTCGCATATATCTTTACACATTCATTCATTCATTCATTCATACCAGAAATCAACCAAACCGTCAGCCAACCACCAACTTACGCATCTATTATTCCACTGATCCTACTGATCTCATCCTGGCTACCTACCTACCTACCTCCCTACCTACATACATACCTATCTACCTGCCTACCTACCCACGAACTCGCCTAACGGTTTGTTCGTCGTCTGTCTTTGCTTTCGCGTGTCTGCCTGCCGGTATGTCTGTCTTTGCTAATACTTCCGTCTGTCTGCCTGCCTGTCAGTCTGTCTCTGATTATACTGGAGTTCGCACGGGAAGTATCGGAGTTCACATATTAGACATTGTAATTAAAACCGGAGACATCGGAGTCAATACGAGAGAAACTGGGAGTTCATAGGGGAGATACTGCACTTCAGGAAAATATTTCTGTTCTTATGACACTGGGGCTGACACGAAGATACTGGTGTTAATGTGAGAGATACTGGTGTTAATGTGAGAGATACTGGTGTTAATGTGAGAGATGCTGGTGTTAATGTGAGAGATACTGGTGTTAATGTGAGAGATAATGGTGTTAATGTGAGAGATACTGGTGTTAATGTGAGAGATACTGGTGTTAATGTGAGAGATACTGGTGTTAATGTGAGAGATACTGGTGTTAATGTGAGAGATACTGCACTTCAGGAAAATATTTGTGTTCTTATGACACTAGGGCTGACACGAAAGATACTGGTGTTAATGTGATAGATACTGGTGTTAATGAGAGATACTGGTGTTAATGTGAGAGATACTGGTGTTAATGTGAGAGATACTGGTGTTAATGTGAGAGATACTGGTGTTAATGTGAGAGATAATGGTGTTAATGTGAGAGATACTGGTGCTAATGTGAGAGATACTGGTGTTAATGTGAGAGATACTGGTGTTAATGTGAGAGATACAGGTGTTAATGTGAGAGATACTGGTGTTAATGTGAGAGATACTGGTGTTAATGTGAGAGATACTGGTGTTAATGTGAGAGATACTGGTGTTAATGTGAGAGATACTGGTGTTAATGTGAGAGATACTGGTGTTAATGTGAGAGATACTGGTGCTAATGTGAGAGATACAGGTGTTAATGTGAGAGATACTGGTGTTAATGTGAGAGATACTGGTGTTAATGTGAGAGATACTGGTGTTAATGTGAGAGATACTGCACTTCAGGAAAATATTTGTGTTCTTATGACACGGGGCTGACACGAAAGATACTGGTGTTAATGTGATAGATACTGGTGTTAATGAGAGATATAATGGTGTTAATGTGAGAGATATTGGTGTTAATGTGAGAGATACAGGTGTTAATGTGGGAGATACAAGTGTTAATGTGAGAGATATTGGTGTTAATGCGAGAGATACTGGTGTTAATGTGAGAGATACAGGTGTTAATGTGAGAGAGATACTGGTGTTAATGTGAGAGATACTGGTGTTAATGTGAGAGATACTGGTGTTAATGTGAGAGATACTGGTGTTAATGTGAGATATACTGGTGTTAATGTGAGAGATATTGGTGTTAATGTGAGAGATACTGGTGCTAATGTGAGAGATACTGGTGCTAATGTGAGAGATACTGGTGTTAATGTGAGAGATACTGGTGTTAATGTGAGAGATACTGGTGTTAATGTGAGAGATACTGGTGTTAATGTGAGAGATACAGGTGTTAATGTGAGAGAGATACTGGTGTTAATGTGAGAGATACTGGTGTTAATGTGAGAGATACAGGTGTTAATGTGAGAGATACTGGTGTTAATGTGAGAGATACTGGTGTTAATGTGAGAGATACTGGTGTTAATGTGATAGATACAGGTGTTAATGTGAGAGATACTGATGTTAATGTGAGAGATACTGGTGTTAATTTGAGAGATACAGGTGTTAATGTGAGAGATACTGGTGTTAATGTGAGAGATACTGGTGTTAATGTGAGAGATACTGGTGTTAATGTGAGAGATACTGGTGTTAAAAAGTCTTAAAGGAAGAGATACTGGTGTTAATGCGATAGATACTGGTGTTACTAGGAAATATACTGGTGTTAGAAGGAGATATACTGGTGTTAGTGCTAGATATACTGGTGTTAGTGCGAGATACTGGTGTTAGGAGGAGATATACTGGTGTTAGTAGGAGATATACTGGTGTTAGTGCG
Organism: Cepaea nemoralis; assembly: GCA_014155875.1. Taxonomy (NCBI): domain Eukaryota; kingdom Metazoa; phylum Mollusca; class Gastropoda; order Stylommatophora; family Helicidae; genus Cepaea; species Cepaea nemoralis. The sequence continues at coordinate 31,079 of JACEFZ010028408.1, read as the reverse complement.
AGATATAGTGGTGCGAGAGATACTGGTGTTGATGATAGAGATACAGGAGCTCATGCGAGAGCTACTGGGGTAGACACGAAAGTTATTGGGAACACACGAGAGAGATACTGGTGTTAAAAAGTCTTAATGGAAGAGATACTGGTGTTAATGCGAGAGACGTGAGACATATTGGTGTCAACGCGAGAGATACAGGTGTTAAAGCGAGAGACATTGGGCTCATGTGAAAGATACTGGAGTAGACACGAAAGATACCAGTGTTAATACAGGAGACATTGGAACTAATGCGAGAGATACAGGTGTTAATATGGGAGATATTTGAATTACGTTGAATAAATGCAAGTTTCTGTGGGTGACAGGGGAGCTCTAACCGATAACGTAAATCACGTTTTATGCAGACGTCTAGACTTGTTCTAGTACAGTGGTTCTCAATCGGTGGGGACTTTCTCCACCCCCTCCCCCCCCCCACCAGGGGGGAATTTTAGGGTTTCCGGGGGGGGGGGGGGGTTAAGATTATTTCAAGATCGCATTAATACAAGAACCAGATACTTGATAGGCCGGCTTCGTGGCCTAGAGGTTATGACTTTTCTCCGTAATCTCGTATACTCTCGTCGGTAACGTGATGACGGTGAGAATCAGCAGTGGTTCGAATCGCATCAGTAACTTACGGGGTATGTGAGCCGGCCGCTCAGAAAGCAATGGCAAACTACTGAGCGTAATCTTGCCAAGAAATCAACATACAGCTGAAAGATGCTGGTGTTGACAACGATGTCCTGTAAAGGATATGAAAAAAAAAAAAAAAAGTTACTTGATATTGTTTTTCCCTCTATATTTTATGGTTCTGTACTTTTCGCCCTAATGAAGTTCGTTTTGCAACGTAAGTAGACCCGCAAATCACGTTTCATGTAAATGTCTAGACTTGTTCTAGTATGTGTTATTAAATTTAGCTTCCATTTTTATGTATACTGTGTAAAGGGGGGGGGGGGGGGGGGATTTATAGGGGGAAAATTCGAAGGGGGGGGGGGGCAAGACGTTCTGAACATATGGTAAAGGGGCGGGGGGCTTGAGCCAAACAAGAGTGAGAACCGCTGTTCTAGTACGTGTTATTAAATTTAGCTTCAATTTTTACGTATACTGTGTAGGGGCGGGGGAGGGGGGGGGGAGATGTATATGGAGGAAATACGAAAGGGGGGGGGGTGGCAATCTGAACATATGGTGAAAAGGTGCATGGACCAAAAGAGGTTGAGAACCCCTGATATAGATGATCAAATAATAGACATCATTACTCAGAAACTATATACATGGACAATTAGAAAATAGACACTGGCGCTTATAAAATAGAATAGGTCGTTTAGAAAATAGACATAGTTCTAATAAAATAAATTGCAATAATAATAAATAAAATAAAATTAGTAGCATGTCCTTCACAGGACTAGCAGTCAACCCCAGCATTTTTGGCAGTTCGTGATTACTGGGCAAGTTTCACGTTCAGTAGTTCGCCATTGCTTTCTGAACGACCGGCACCTCTATATCATTTTCGAAAAAAAAAACCAGTACAGCTGTGTTTCAAACCCGGGTATACGGGATTACGAATCGCGTCAGTAACTCCTTCGCCACGGGAACAAAATAGAAATAAAAGCCCAGGAAATATAAATAATTGTTCAGAAAACATAAATAATTGCTCAGAAAATAGAAATAGTTGCTCAGAAATAAGAAATAATTGCTCAAATATAGAAAATAATTGTTTAGGAATCATAAATAACTGTTCAGAAATAGAATAATTGTTAAAAATTGAAATAATTGCTCAGAAATCAGAAATAATTGCCCAGAAAACAGAAATAATTGCTCAGAAAATAAACACGTGCTCACACACAACAGACACGCGCGCTGAGAAGCAGGCACTCGGCCCCCCCCCCCCCCCCCCCCCCCCCCCCCCCCCACCCCCCCCCCCCCCCCCCCCCCCCAAGGAACAAACATTCACAGAAGTGTCAAGCAGTCTCCAAATTCATCACACGTTCACCTGACGCAGACTGACCGCTCGTGGTCACTTCTGGTCAGCCGGGCGACACCTGACCTGGGGATCCGAACCGCTAACCTCTGACCTACAAATCGCGTAGAGTAAACTGCAAATCGCTAACGATTTCACTTCAAGCCGAAGCCTAGAAATGATTCCCTTTCAGTGAGGTTGGACAGGGCCGATCTCTTGACAGAGCTGGCCCGGTCATAGTGTCGCTGTTCGCGCCGGCTGGCCCGAGTGGTCAAACGGTGCTGACCTGACCAGGCTATAGTCAGCGCCAGGGTCAGGCAAATAGGTGGCCAGATGTAGGATCCGGGCAGACCCGACACGGGCCCTTGAACACATGTTACCTGCCGGACAGGTCGATCCGGACCAAGCTGGTCGGTCTTCCCAGCTTACTCAAGCGCTTAGCCACCACGGATACAAGATGCTGTGGCTAAGGTGAAAGGTTCGAAACTAGGTGACACGTTTGATGTAACTTACAAGTCTGTTTTAGGCTGTTGTAAACTACTAACACTCTTTTTTTTTTCATATCCTATTTACAGGACATTACAGTCAACACCAGCATTATTCAGCTGCTGTTGATGTATTGGTAGGTTTTATATTTAGTAGTTTGTCATTGCTTTTTGAACCACCGGCTTACATACCTTTCCCTAAAAAAAAACCAAGGCGACGCGATCCGCTGCCGAATCTCGCGCAGCTGTGTTTCGTACGTGAGTATACGGGTTTACGAACAGCGTCCGTAACCTCTTCGCCATGGAGACCGGCACTAACACTCTGGGAAAACTAAAAGCACAGGTAACTGATTCAGTAGAAGATTCACAGGAATAAGGCAAGTACCAGTAAAGAGTAGAGTAGAAGAGAGAGAGGCGTAAGGTGGGGGTGGGGTGGGGGGGGGAGAGAGAGAAGGATAGTAACATGAAGATGCCAAAAGAGTCAAGTGGAAAAAAGAAAGAAAGAAAGAAAGACAGACAGACAGACAGACAGACAGACAGACAGACAGACAGACAGACAGACAGACAGACAGACAGACAGACAGACAGACAGACAGACAGACAGACAGACAGACAGACAGACAGACGGACGGACAGACGGACGGACGGGCAGACAGAAAAGAAAGAAAGAAAAACAGAGAAAGAGAGTGGCTAGTATGAGGTGAATATACTAAAAGAGAAGGCACACACAAGCCGTGATAGGCAGAGATAGCAAAAGACTATATATGAGAGAGAGAGAGAGAGAGAGAGAGAGAGAGAGAGAGAGAGAGAGAGAGAGAGAGAGAGAGAGAGAGAGAGAGAGAGAGAGAGAGAGAGCACGGAAGACAACAGAGTGAGCATGCAATCACATGGACTGAGCAAACCGGCAGTTGACCACTGCCCTAGCTTGCCAGCCATAAAGTAGAAGCCACTGCTCCCCGCATGGCCGCGCAATACAACATATGTTGTATGTCCTTTGCAGGATGCTGCCTTCAACCCGAGACTGATTCTCAAGGCGAGTAGTCCGGGAAGGTTAACCCGGTCAACAAATGCCCGCAGAAGTCGGATGTGTCAGCCTAATGGCTCAAGAAGGCAGCTCTGCTGTAAACAGGCACAACGCAATCACGTCCACAAAAAAAAAAAAAAAAAAAAAAAAAACTCTGGATGAAAGCAGCAGAAGAAGAAGAAGAAGAAGAAGAAGAAGAAGAAGAAGAACCAGCAATCAACATTACAGTTCAACTGACCGGTGTATGGTATGATCTCACTAGCTGGCCATCAGCGCTCTCTAAATGTAAAGCGAGCTCACCCAACCCGTCGGGCTGGCTCAGTGGGTGAGGCGGCCAGGAGCACAGCGGCCGCCTTCACTTCCCAAGGCATGTCCTGGTACCAATGTCAGACTAGGTCAGCCTGGGAGCCCTGGTCCATTCTCACACTCCGCGTCGATGTGGATTCAAACCCGTGATCATCGACCAAGCAGGCGAATGTCTAGCCACGTCCAGCTCCAGCTGTCCCCAACTACTCACAAACACTACTGAGTTTAGTTTAGTTTAGTCGACAGATCAACATCACGGTACACGGTTGTAACCCATAAGTGCTCCTTCTACTCCTAACTCAAGCCTGAATCCGGAGAATCTCAGCTCAGTGCATGAACACCGGCAAGGATCCTGAAATACTTTGGGTAGATTTTTAACTGGAAATTTTGCCCGGGCAGCGCCGTTAGGCTACTCTGTTTCGATTTCCAACTGTCAAGGGAGTTTTTACGTGCGCAACAATACACACGGGCGTCCGATCTCACTACCCAGAAACCAGGGGAAATATTTTACTAGAAGTCCGCGTGAAAAAAATTCCGGTCCTCACCGGGGCTTGAACCCGGACCTCCAACACTCGAGGCGGACACAATACCTCGAGACCATGAGCCATATGGGATAAAAACCCGGTGCAATGAAATCGACCCTGTCGACTGTTAAGCGACACTACTGAGTGTGCAACTGTACATTCAGTCCATGGTGAAAGGCATCTCCCCACGACGCACCATCACGACTACAGCGGTCTTGAATACAAGAAAGGCACGAACCCACACGGCCAACGCCCCAAGAAACAACAAGCAGTTTGTCTTTCTTTCACATGGTGCCTTCTGCTGCATATTTGGGGCCTGGTGTTAATTATAATTAACACGACCAATTTCAAACACGAGCCTGGGATGTGTGATCACATTAATCTCCACCCTCTCTCCAACACCTTCTGAGAACTCCCGTATACCCCCACTTCGGGTCCCCCAACCTCCTCTCTCAACCCTTCCTGATTAGTCTTCTCCCACCCCGGGTCGTAGTCTAATAGGTGGGGGGAGAGAAGAGAGATGGTGATTATTCCTGGCAAAATAAATCACATCTGTCCAACTCTGGGACGCTGTCCGGCCTGAGGTGAGTCCAGTTCAAAGATCGTTGGCCCTGGAAACGGCCCGACATGCAGGGTGGTTAAAGACAAAAGCTGTAGCCGTTGAACAATAAACAAGTCGGAGCAACTGCGACCCTGCTAGAGATCGCCGTCTTGAGATGTTGGCGACAAATATAGCGAGAAGGCTTACACTTGTGTGCACGATGCGGAAGATATGTGATTGTAATGTATACCTGAGAGATTTGGTACAGGTTTATGGACGTACTTCATGAAGAATCCACGTCAAAGTACTGCAAGCAAAGAAACAGATGGTCTGCCTCTCTCAAGAACTGTAAAGTGTACAGATGATTCGTTGCAGTAACACACTGGTTGAAGAAATGTCATTGTACCCCGACCCCCCATATGCATCTCCGTGCTGTGATACAAATGTTACATGTCCTTACATACATGTTCTTGCTGGGATAAAAATGTTGCCTGCCCATACATACATGTCCTTGCTGAGATACAAATATTGCATGTCCTTATATGCATCTCCGTGCTGGGATACAAATGTTGCATGTCCTTACATACATGTCCTTGCTGGGATACAAATGTTGCATGTCCTTGCTGGATTACAAATGTTACATGTCCTTACATACATGTCCTTGCCTTATTATGCTACTCCTTGCTGGGATATAAATGTTGCACGTCCTTGCGGGACGATGCATTCAACCGCATGTTGATGTTCCAATTTTACTGTTAGTAGTTTGCCACTGCTGTCTGGACGTAAAGTTAATATTGACGCCCAACTTAATGGTGGAGTGAACGATTCTCCTAACCCGGTGACCAGCGCACTGGAAGTTCAAGCGCAGTAAGCCAGGCGGAGACGCAGACTGCCCTCTGCTGGCATCTGACTGAAACCCACACTCAAGAAACTCAAATGTTGTCTTTCATCTTTTTTTTTCGCATATCCTTTACAGGACATCGCTGTCAACATCAGCATTTTTCCGCTGATTGTTGATTTCTTGGCAAAATTACGTTCAGTAGTTTGCCATTGCTTTCTGAGCGACCGGCTCACATACCTCGTAAGTTACAGACGCGGAGAGAACCGCTACCAATTCCCGAGCACGTCACGTCACGTTACGAGAGTATAGGGGATTACGGAGAAAGTCGTGCAACCCCTAGACCAGAGAGACCGGCCTTTCGTCTGTTACTGTGTCTTACACCATCAGTCGTTCAGGGACAGTCTTCACACGATCTCGCTTGTCCATCGTCGATCTTGCAACTACCGGAACTCGCAAAGCCGCCAGAACCGCTGGCTCGTTGTCGGACCCTCTTTAAACTTTCTCGAACCACCGGTTCGTTGTCCGACCCTCTTCAAACTATCGCGAACCGCTGGCTCGTTGTCCGACACTGTTCAAACTATCTCGAACCGCTGACTCGTTGTCCGTATACACCCCCGATGACTCGGATATCGTCCCAAGTTTATACACATAATCCACACAAATAACAAGACAAATGCTCAACCCCTGCTCACGCCACGAAGTTTACTGGTTAAATGGTGCCAGCCCCAGTTGTCCATCAATCCACACTTGATGGGTGATGCACTTAACTGATTCAGTGCCAGGCACAAAACAAAAAACAAACAAATAGATTTGGACCAAACATGGTAGACCATCAAATGAACTAGTATTATAATGTAATTTCCGTTCACGGAGTATGACAAGTGAGGAAGGATACCACGAAAGATAACAAGACGACCGGTATGTATGACGTGATATCGTCCCTCTGTTCAAATGGGAGATCACATTTGGCGATATGTAGGTCAGCATGGCCGAATGGATAGGAACACGTGTTCTTAAACATCCGGTGTGCTGATGCCGAGGTAAGGGGTTCAACCCCTACACCGGTCAGTTGGACTAAAGTGTTGACCTGTCGTCCTTGACTTGGGGACGTAAATTACAAGTACCTCTGAAGTCGGAGTGGGCTCGCCTGATGGCGAGGGACACTGTTAACAGCGAAAGCAAATCCACACGCAAAAGTCAGTCCAGCACAACTAGAAGTAGAGTGTATGGACTACGCTTGATTTCAAAGCGAGCGAACCCCAAAAACATTTGGCGATAAATAATCCTTTGGCACTGAATCTGGTAATACATATCACGCCAATCGCCTTTGCTTCCCGGGACATTACCAGGTACTGACCTGTAGAGCCTCAGAGTGCGGGACAATGGAGATAACACACAACTGCCTGGGAGGGGATTTCAACACATGACCTAGGGGGCGGGGATGCAAGAGGAAAAGCCTCTGAGCTACCCATACTATATTATAAAAAAACATCAGAACTGCCAAATCTCACGCAGATGTATTTCGAAAGCGGTATGCCGGATTACGAACTGCGTCCGTAGCCCCATCGCCACATATATGATGGAAAACGGGGACAACAGGGACGATCGTGAACACGCTTTTTTTTTAAAATTTCCAAATCTAACGAGGGCAGAGAAAAGCACAGATGACAAAACACAATGTGAATCAACAGACCACAGGAAAGAACAAACAGGAGAAGCTTCAGAAAAGGCAGAAGACGAGGCTGAACTAGAGGCAGAAGTATCACCCGAAGTTCTGAAGCTGATTAGATGTCCTAATAATTACGGCACTTGAAAGCTCCTACCATTAATCACAATGAAGTTTGGCTTTCTGTGTTAGCCCGGTAGAAGACAGGGTTCGTGAGCACTGCGCAGCGTGCCCTATAATTACCCATCCTCTTACTCAACAGCCAATCTCCTTCCCACATCCCACACCCTGGCACCTAATCTATTCACACACACAATAGCTGTCGAAATGGCTCATCTCTTTAAATATTCTAAAATCGGCCGGAGTCATACCTCGGTTCTATTCAGGCACTCATCCACTCACACACACACGGAATCAAAGCTAAACGCCTAACGAGTTCCTCAGTGAAAGATATTCATGGCATCTCGTGCCTTTTATTTGACCAAGCAGTTGGTTTCTTCTCCCGGTGACTTTCTGAACCCTTGTCCCTGGTGAAAAAGGAATATTTGAATAGAAGTTTCTGGATACGTTTTTGAGAGAGGAAAATGATGAGCTCTCAGTCAAATGCTGTTTGATTAATTACTCAACTTGGGTTTCACGACTTCCTTCCTCGGGACAACTCTATTTCGATAAATGAGCGTCGCCTGGGATTATCTGCCCTGATTATTTATCTCACGTAGTGCCAAGACAAAACAATGTTAGAAGAGTCCATCTTGAAATGTTACAATGGAGTAGAGAATGCCGACCAAGAGGGACAATAATCTAATGACGACTATATGAAACGACAGACGTCCGAGCCGAGAGTTCTGGCTATCCAAACACTCAACAGTCCCATCAGGACAGAATCGGCAATCAAGAGCACGGAACACGCCATTCATACATCAGAAGCGGCCGGAACACGCCAAAACTACAAGGAGCCGTACAGAAGTACGGTCATGGATGACAAAGAGACAAGCTCTCTATATGGCACGCGCTGACTTCGTCCGTTCTGTCTGGGCGTCATCTAGGTTTGTCCCTCTCCACCTCACACCTACCTCTAAAAGCAAATGAGTTCATGTAGGCCGAGATATGTCAGTGCTGGCATGTCGCAGGCGTCACCACGTCGATTGGTTTATCCAATTGGCAACCCAATGGCACACGGTACTATCGGCTGGTGAACGCTGTTTGCGAACTTTAACCTCAACTACAATGCGCACCTATTTTCTCATGTTGATGAAGGATTACTTACACTGCACACAGATTTATCCACAAGGGGTCCAGTCTCTTAGAACTATGAGACTCAGAATAGTGCAGAAAATCCACAGGACCGACGAAGATCCTAATCTTAGTATACCACAATCACACATTATTCGAACATTCTCTTGTGTCACTAGTCCCCGTGCTCTCAGGCCTACAAGGTGTGATGGTCCTTAACGTGTCACAATGCCACTGCAGGGTTCTGGTCACGGGACTTGTGACAGTAGGTTCTGGCCACGGGACTTGTGACAGTAGACTCTGGTCACGGGACTTGTGACAGTAGACTCTGGTCACAGGACTTATGACAGTAGACTCTGGCCACGGGACTTGTGACAGCAATTTCTGGTCACGGGACTTGTGACAGCAATTTCTGGCCACGGGACTTGTGACAACAGACTCTGGTCACGGGACTTGTGACAGTAGATTCTGACAACGGGACTTGTGACAGTAGACTCTGACAACGGGACTTGTGACAGTAGACTCTGGTCACGGGACTTGTGACAGTAAATTCTTGTCACGGAACTTGTGACAGCAGACTCTGGTCACGGAAATTGTGACAGCAGACTCTGGTCACGGGACTTGTGACAGCAGACTCTGGTCACGGGACTGTGACAGCAGACTCTGGTCACGGGACTTGTGACAGCAGACTCTGGTCACGGAACTTGTGACAGCAGACTCTGGTCACGGGACTTGTGACAGCAGACTCTGGTCACGGAACTTGTGACAGCAGACTCTGGTCACGGGACTTGTGACAGCAGACTCTGGTCACGGAACTTGTGACAGCAGACTCTGGTCACGGGACTTGTGACAGTAGACTCTGGCCACGGGACTTGACACAGATGGTTCTGGCACGGGACTTATCATTGTTGCAGGTATGGTTTCTTATTTAAAATTAACCTATGCAATGATTTAGTCATCCTCTACTTTAAAAAAAAAAAATGTGCAACCACCGAGCGATGATTAACTTGCACAACGTCAGTACGGCTCCTCTGAGACGTGTACCCTTGTCAGAGGTGGCTAGATGAACGACCTAATAGCAGGTCCGCAAGGCCGTATGGGCAAGAACGCTTGTTCTTAAACAGCCGTTGTGCTGATGCCGAGGCAAGCGTTTCAAGCCCTACACCGGACAGCTGGACTAAAATGTTGACCTGTCGTCCTTGACTTGCGGACGCAAATTACAAGTACCTCTGAAGTCGGAGTGTGTTCGCCTGATGTCGAGGGACACTGTTAATATGGAAAGCTAATCCACACGCAAAATTCAGTCCATCACTACTGTAAATATTGTGTACGGACTACGCTCGAATTCAAAGCGGGCGAGCGAGCACAAAACAAACAAACAAACAAACAAACAAACGACCCATTTCAGTAGAAACAGGGAAGGGTGCGCCATACTCTTTTCTTATTTTATAAAGCTGGATATTGTCCACTGTGGATGGAACTAGGTCTACTCAGGGTACAGATGGACGTTGTATCATGAAGCCACTTCCCCACGCGGAGCTGTGACTGTGTACAATTAAGTCACTTTCCCACACGAAGCTGTGCACTGCATGTTGTACCACTAAATCACTTCCCCACACGGAGCTGTGACTTGCATGTTGTACCACTAAATTACTTCCCCACACGGAGCTGTGACTTGCATGTTGTACCACTAAATCACTTCCCCACACAAAGCTGTGACTTGCATGGTGTACCACTAAATCACTTCCCCACACGGAGCTGTGACTACACGTTGTACCACTAGATCACTTCCCCACACGGAGCTATGACATGTATGTTCTACCATTATATCACTTCCCCACGCGGAGCTGTGACTTGCATGTTGTACCACTAAATCACTTCCCCACACGGAAGCTGTGACTACACGTTGTACCACTAAATCACTTCCCCACACGGAGCTGTGACCTGCATGTTGTACCACTAAATCACTTCCCACGCGGAGCTGTGACCAGGCTAGGAGAGAATACCCGTCGTCCGCACCCAATCAACACCTTTTGTTTCATGTCCCATACATAACCCAACCGCAATGTCTGCGCAGCCTGTCCGTGCTCGGCTAGAAGTGTTGTTGTGAACTGTTCAGGTCGGTGTAAACACAAACGCACTGGAAGACATAAATAAATATGCTGACGGACCTCGTCACGTTTGTTTACGTTCGTTGCTTTATTCGGGGAAATGTTCACAGGCAAAATGTACGATTAAAGTCAATGATATCAAAATGGGGCTAGTAAACGAATTCTTCTTCTGTTTCATCCTCTACTCCTTCTTTTCTCCCTCACCCACTTTTCTCCATCCCTTTTATCTCAGCGTCGGAATATAAACATTTCTGAAACCGGTTTCCATTCCGTTCCGTAAAAAAAAAAAAAAACTTTCCATCTCTTTCAACCAGCTTTAGCAGCCTAGGTTATAACTGCGGTGGTTCGTAGTGCGGTTCAAATTGTCCCGGCCCTTTGCGCATCAGACTTATGCATGAATCGTCTTAAATAGGATACATGCGAGAGGATCGACTTCATTGTAAACACTGTGTGGCTCGGTCTTTATCTGCAGGACGACAAGCCGCCTGCCGAGAGCAAAGAACACAGTACAAAATCCGTGGCTTCAAAGATGACCTCTAGGGGTCTGAACAACGCAGTTGGAACACGAACTCACGACGTTCAGAAAGCGAGTAGACAGCTGGACCACTTCGTCAAGGAGACCGTCACTCTTTGTGTGCATGAGTACGTCATTGTGTTCATTATCATCCCTTTGCCACGCAACTCTCGTCGGTCCTGGCGGCATTTTGCCATGTTAACTTCTTGTAGCCCATCACGCCATCAATGGGTGGTCCGGGTGCCATCACCAGTTCGACAGTCAAGCTCTCCCACTATTCCCTATCATCGGCAGTATTTACAAGCCAGACAACCCCTAATATGTCCATTCCTTAATAAAGCCACCAGGGCAATGCTTATTTGTGTGTCTGTCTCTCCGCTGCTTGCATTCAACAGTTGCCTGAAGAATATTTGTGATAAGGACTTGTGGCCAGCAGCATGGACAAATCTGGCCTTTGACAACTGAGGTGAGTTACCTGGAGCCGCAGGTGTCGAAGACATGGAATATCTCGGAGGACTTCTAATGTTTCAAGGATTGATAGGTCTCTCTCTCCGCGGTGTAGCCGATTCCTAGCCCGGCTAATGTTCCAAGGATCGACAGGTCTCTACACGGTGTACCCGGCTAATGTTCCAAGGATAGACTGGTCTCTCCGCGATGTAGCCATTTCTCAGCAAGACTAATACCCCAAGGATCGACACGTCTATCTGCGGTCTAGCCATTTCCCAGCAAGACTAAAGTTCCAAGGATCGACACGTATCTCTCTATTCGGGCTGTAACCATTTTCCAACCAGGCTAATGTTCCAAGGATCGACACGTCTCTCCGCAGACGTACAACTGAAGTATCTGTCTGGTACAACGCGGTGGTTTCTGCGCTTGGCGAGGAGAACTAGTACTCTGCAAAGCATTTACCACGGAGACGGTACTTCCACACGAGGACATGAGGAAAGTCTCTATACCAGCGTCGCTGCGACAGGTGCAAGCAACTTTCTGGGCGCTGGTGACTCGGATTGTCAATACGTCCAACTAAAGATTTATACTTCAGTCTTCCAACCAACCAACCAAGCAACTAGCAAACAAACTAACAAATACACTCACCAACAACCTACCCACTAATAACCTACCCACATATAACTAAACAACCTACCCACTCACCAACCAAATAATCAACCCACTCACTAACCAAACAATCAACCTACTCACAACCAAACAACCCACCCACTCACCAACCAAACAACCCACCCACTCACCAACCAAACAGCTCAACCACTCACCAACCACACAACCCACCCACTCACCAACCAAACAACCCACCCACTCACTAACCAAATAACCAACCTACTCACCAACCAAACAACCCGCCCACTCACCAACCAAACAACCCACCCACTCACCAACCAAACAACCCATCCACTCACCAACCAAACAACCCACCACTTACCAACCACACAACCCACCCACTCACCAACCACACAACCCAACCACTCATCAACCAAACAACCAACCAACAACCCACCCATTCACCAACTAAACAACCCACCCACTCACCAACCAAACAACCCACCCACTCACGAACCAAACAACCCACCCACTCACCAACCAAACAGCTCAACCTACTCACCAACCACACAACCCACCCACTCACCAACCAAACAACCTACCCACTCACCAACCAAATAACCAACCTACTCACCAACTAAACAACCCAACCACTCACCAACCAAACCAAACACCCAACCACTCACCAACCAAACAGCCCAACCACTCACCAACCAAACAACCGCCCAAACTACGACTTGCAAACATCCATAGCAACTAGCAGGAACCATGATGCCTCTCCACCATGTATCAATTCCGACCCCTATTCCTGTCCCCAGCACTTCTCGCTGACAGCATCAAGTGTAACGGATTACCCTTCGGTACGACCTACCCCCAGGCGGGGTGCAGGAACTCACAGACTCGACCCCGCACAGGCGCACGCCTCAAACACCTGGCAGCACTTGAAGCAGGCCAGGGTTCAGGCCAGCCAGACACCAGGAGTAGTCACAGACGAGGTGGTAAACAAGTAGTAGGAGAGCGAGGGGTCAGGAGCAGGGTAGTAGTAGTAGTAGTAGTAGTAGTAGTAGTAGTAGTGGTAGTAGTAGTAGCAGTAGTAGTAGTAGTAGCAGCAGTAGTAGTAGTAGTAGTAGTGGTAGTAATAGTGACTGTGGTTGTAGTAATAGTGGTGGTGGTGGTGTTTGTGGTAGTAGTAGTAGCAGCAGCAGCAGCAGCAGCAGTAGTATTAGTAGTAGTAGTAGTAGTAGTAGTAGTAGTAGTAGTAGTATTAGTAGTAGTAGTAGTAGTAGTAGTGACTGTGGTTGTAGTAATAGTGGTGGTGGTGGTGTTTGTGGTAGTAGCAGTAGCAGCAGCAGCAGTAGTAGCAGCAGCAGCAGCAGCAGCAGTAGTAGTAGTAGTAGTAGTAGTAGTAGTAGTAGTAGTAGTAGTAGTAGTAGTAGTAGTAGTAGTAGTAGTAGTAGTAGTAGTAGAGGAAGAAGAAGAAGTAGTAGTAGTAGCAGTTGTGGTGGTGGTGGTGGTGGTGGTGGAGGAGGAAGAAGAAGAAGAAGAAGAAGAAGAAGAAGAAGAAGAAGAAGAAGAAGAAGAAGAAGAAGAAAGAAGAAGAAGAAGAAGAAGAAGAAGAAGAAGAGGAAGAAGTAGCAGCAGCAGTAGGAATAATAGTTGTAGTTGTGATTTCCTTAGTAGTAGAAATGGTGGTGGTTGTAGTAGTAGTAACTGTTGTTATTATTATTATTGTCATTAATATTAGTAGTAGTAGTAGTAGTAGTAGTAGTAGTAGTAGTAGTAGTAGTAGTAGTAGTAGTAGTAGTAGTAGTAGTAGTAGTAGTGGTGGTGGTGGTGGTGGTGGTGGTGGTTGTAGTAGTGGTAGTGGAAGTAGCAGTGGTGGTAGTAGTAGTGGTGGTGATGGTAGCAGCAGTAGTGGTAGTAGTAGTAGTGGTGGTGGTAGTAGTAGTAGTAAAAGTAGTAGTAGTAGTGGCAGTAGTAGTGATGGCAATAGTAGCAGTGGTGGTAGTAGTAGTGGCGGTGGTGGTAGTAGAAGTAGTAACTATTTTATTATTGTGAGTAGTAGTAGTAGCCGCAGCAGCTGGTGGCGATTTTGTCCGTATTGTGAGTCGGATTTGCGCTGGAGTTCACACACAAGGATTGTCCGTATTGTGAGCCGGATTTGCGCTGGAGTTCACACACAAGGATTGTCCGTATTGTGAGTCGGATTTGCGCTGGAGTTCACACACAAGGATTGTCCGTATTGTGAGTCGGATTTGCGCTGGAGTTCACACACAAGGATTGTCCGTATTGTGAGTCGGATTTGCGCTGGAGTTCACACACAAGGATTGTCCGTATTGTGAACCGGATTTGCGCTGGAGTTCACACACAAGGATTGTCCGTATTGTGAGCCGGATTTGCGCTGGAGTTCACACACAAGGATTGTCCGTATTGTGAGCCGGATTTGCGCTGGAGTTCACACACAAGGATTGTCCGTATTGTGAGTCGGATTTGCGCTGGAGTTCACACACAAGGATTGTCCGTATATGACACGTGGTCTACACTCCGTCATGCGCATGTCTACACTGGTGACGTAGACACACAACTCGATTGACAAGAGAGACACACGTTTACCGTATGTGTCCCCTGTCAATGAAGTCTGAGTTCGTCGTCCGCTAACAGAGAGAAAGACTGATCACCTACCCCTCATTGCACTAAGGCCTACAAAACGAGAAGGAGCTATAACATCACATGGTAGACTCCTGCTTCAGGATGCTATGTAGGTTTTCAATTACTTAGCACATAAAAATGTTTCGTTTGGAATGGCTATCCTTGCTTCAGAGGTCACAGATTGTGAGGATTGTGATGGAGTGTTTTCCCTGGCTATGCGGGAGTGCCGGGTGGGGAGTGAACAGGATAATAGACTGGCAAGTAATGCACCTCTTGGTGGTAGATTACCTATGGACAAGGGTAAGATGGTCGAGCACCTGTGAGACGAGGTGGAGAAGGCGGGGGAACAGACTGCGAAGCCGTATGCGGAAAGAATGAGATTGTAGGGGATCGGCAGGGGTTCTGGAAGAATCTCACAACTGATTGATTGATTGATTGATTGATTTAGGAACCGACATCACAGCACTCGGGGCATTCCCATAAGCGCTCCGTCCCCATCCTCAGACGCCAGCGAAGAGTTCCAACCCCAATAGTACCAGTATCTCACAACTGAGAGGGAAGACAAGGAGAACTTTCAATCAGATAGCAGTGTGAGCGATTAATAGTATGACTCTTCGCTGGCTGTTGAATGAGGGGACGAAGCGTATGGGAATGTCCTGAGTGCAGTGATGCCAGTTATTAGTTCAATTCAACACAACTTAGCACATAAACACCAATAAATGTAATCATATAATAATATTATTTGTCTATGTATAGAATCATATATATATTCAAATCTGCTCGTATTTGCCAGCAAACTTGTGGAGCACCAAGAACGTGTTATGGAGTATGTTGAAGTAATATCCAATATAAAGTAACAAGAAATAGTGCAGTTTTGCAGAACACAATTACGGAAAACATAAGACGCTGCGGCGATTAGCCTTCATCAGCAAACAAAATCACAATATATAAACGCAAGTAGCAGACGTGTTGTATTATAGCACAATGACAACATTTCGGCGAGACATAAGCCCTAGGCAGATACGGGATGTAGCGTAAGACGATTTATCATCCCATAGCAGTTAATCACAGAAGGCTAAATGACCGAAAGAGATTAATGGAAAGATGAACAAATTAAAACAAATTACACGACGAATGAATAAAAAATGTGCTGCTTATCTTAGAATCGCAGGCTGTGATACTAACATGAATCTTGACGCGGATACTCTTGTGTAGACAGCCATGAGAGTCTGTGGTGTATCAGTGGTAGGGAGGGAACCGCGTCATCACGGCGACCAGAGGCTGACCTGTTTCTCAGTGGTCGTGGGTTCCATGTCGCTCCAGGTTAATGTTTAACATGTACCTGGGCTCCACGCTTTGACCCAGCTGAAGGCGGATACCAAGAAATGTGTTGGGAAGTGAAAGCGGCCGGCGTGGTATTGACCACGACACTGCTGGAGTTACGACTGGTATATAAAAATATGGTTGTAGCAACATATGGCTGGCACACCTCGAGGTGTGATGAAGGGGTTATCTCATTGTTACTAATATTCAAAGCGCGCACACACACACACACACACAGACACACATACCCACCCACGCACACAGACACCCACACACAGAGACATACACATGCACTCACACACACATACACCCCCCACACACACACCCACACAGACACACACACCCACACATACCCCCCCCCCCCCCCCCACACACACACACACACACACACACGAAAGCGCGCGTTTGTGGTCAACCCCAACTCCAAGTTGATTTTTCTAGACAATTTTACATTCAGTAGTTTACTATTGCCGTCTCCGTGGCGAAGATGTTACGGACGCGATTCGTGAGCCCATTTACCCGAGTTCAAAACACAGCTGCGACCGATTTGACAGCAAACCGTGTCGCGCTGGGTTTTAACGTGTTGGTATGGGAGCCGGTCGTTCAGAAAGCAATGGTAAACGACTGGAGGTAAACTTGCCAGGACATCAACAACATCAGTAACATGCTGATGCTGACAGCGACGCCCTGTAAATAGGATATGCAAAATAAAAAATAAAACAGTTTGCCATTGTTTTCTGAGCAATAATCAACGTTGAAGAGGAACTGACCGGTATAGGACTGAACCCCCTAACTCGCCGTCATATATATATATATATATATATATATATATATATATATATATATATATATATATATATATATATGCGTGTGTGTGTGTGTGCATATGTGCGAATGTGTGATAAAGCACAAGGAAGCGTGCGAAGAGAAACGGCAGGACCATAAAGGAAAGGAAGGAATAGGACGTGGTGTCGCTACTGCACAAACTGCGGATAATGAGGTGGTCTAGAATAGGCAGAACAAAAGACCACAAAAAAAAAAGAAAAAAAAGAAGTGACAGAAGGAAACCCTCTAGGCCCCGAGGGCAGCACCTATGCCCTGGGCACAACCTGTACCCGAGGCGATGAAAAGGTGGATACGCCTTCACCCTCAGCAAAGAAACAAACAGACCACATCTCTGCCGACAGCAATGAAACGTGACTGAACGACACAGTGACAAACCGGAATCAAGGTATCACTTCTCGCGAAGCCCTCCAGCCAAAAGCAGAGCGTTAGTTCTAACAACCGTCTTTATACCCCCGAGTTCTTCATTCACACAAAAACGACAAAAAAAGACCCCAAAAAGACAATGGCGAGTGAAAGATGCAGAAGCCAGCTGTTGACTTAGAAGAAATGAGGGGGAAATAGTTCTATACACCGCCCACTGAGCAAGTCTGAGAGGCTCGGAAAAATGGCTTCTTTGGGGGATTAAAAAAACAGGCCGAGTGAGACTTAAAGAGAACAAAATGACAAGAGCGGCAACTCGAGCAGAATAAAGACGAGGTAATTGTTATTAATCAAAGGTCTAACTGGGGGTGAGGGGAACCAAACAGATACGGCGTGCTCCGGTCGTGCAAATATCGCACTGACAATATCCTACTGAAGTGAGGGGACATTTTCCAATGTGATTTTATTGTGATGTCTTGAAGTCATCCAGTATGCCACCACTACCACCAGCGTCATCACCACGACCTTCAGCACCACCGCGAACAGCATCACCATCGTCATCTTCAACATATTCGTTTTCAACACCATCTTTACCTTCTTCAACACCATCTTTATCATTTTCAACATCAACCTTACCATGTTCATCACCATCTCCATCGTCTTCAACAACATCTTTATCGACTTCAACACCATCTGTATCATCTAAAACATCATCTTCGTCTTCTTCAAAAACATCTTTATCATCTTCAACATCATCTGTATCATCTAAAACACCATCTTCATCGTCTTCAACACCATCTTTATCGTTTTCAACACCATCTTTATCATCTTCAACATCATCGTTTTCAATATCATCTTTATCATCTTCAACATCATCTTTATCGTCTTCAACATCATCTTTAACACCATCTGTATCATCTAAAACACCATCTCCGTCTTATTCAAAAACATCTTTATCATCTTCAACATCATCTGTATCATCTAAAACACCATCTTCATTGTCTTCAACACCATCTTTATCGTCTTCAACATCATCTTTACCGTCTTCAACATCATCTATATCATCTTCAACACCATCTTTATCATCTTCAACATTATCGTTTTCAATATCATTTGTATTATCTTCAACACCATCTTCATCGTCTTCATCACCATCTTTATCATCTTCAACATCTCTTTATCGTCTTCATCACCATTTGTATTGTCTTCAACATCGTCTTTATCACCATCTTTATTATCTTCAACATCATCTTTATCGTCTTCATCACCATCTTTATCATCTTCAACACCATCTGTATCGTCTTCATCACCATCTTTATCATTTTCAACATCAATTTTATCATCGTCAACATCATCTTTATCGTCGTCAACATCATCGTCTTCAACACCATGTCTATCATCTTTAACATCATCATCTTCAACACCACCTTTATCATCTTCAACAACATCATCCTCATCACCCCGCTAACCGCGGCTGCCCTCCACACAATATTCTATTATCAATTATATCGTCCAAGCTGTACTAACCAGCGTCCGTGGTCAAGGAGCTAGTAACACGCCGTTTCACAACTCCCCGACACACCGAGCCGTGGGTTCGAAGTCCGCCGCGGACATTTTGTAAGCAGGCCACTTTGCGTTGATTTCGATGGTATGAGGCGTCGGTCATTCAGACAGTAATGGCAAACTTCTTGACCTTCTTTAGCCCCGTGTCCCCCAACGGAACACAGGCCCTCAACCAAGCAACCTCACACCACCGCCCTACCCTGAACTATTCCACACAGCTCCGGGACATGGCAAACTACTGAAGTACACTTGTCTGGTACACACACAACAAAACATGCCGGTGGCAACATCGTGTCAAGGATGTGCAACTAACAATTTAAAGACGTGGTCAGTACAACCAGGCTGGCTGAATGAATGTATGGGCAGGCACGAGGAAGCTGGCAGCGATAGAGCATGGTCAACGATCTAGATGCACATTAGATACTGTTGAAGTGTTAACACTGACATGTTTCAGGTCACGGCATAATGAAATGAGTTGCCTGTACTCGCTACCCTGTGACAAAGTAGGACATTTTAAGTTTAGCAATTTCCCATTGCTTTCTGGATGACCGACGCTTCATGCCGTCCAAATCAACGCAAAGCAGCCTGCTTCCTAATCTCCGGAAGCTGATTTCGAACCCTCGGGGTATGACGGGGAATTCTGAAACACATTCACTACCCTAAGGCTACATAGCCCCGACAGGGATGCATCCAGCTTCCTTGGCCCTTTACCTCCATTGGGGGATAGGCACTCTGGATTTAGGAGGCCTGGTGATCCTTGCCAGTGAGAAGTCCTGATCGTTCGGGTCCACATCGATTGACGGACGTCAGTCGCGGCGATTGGGCAATCTTGAGCATAGCCTACGATGGGTGACGTTGTAATATTCTGGTGTGATAATTTGACGTGTCCAGTGTGTGCCGCGTGGTTACACACCTGCTTCACATGCGTGATCCGGGGCTTGTTCAGGATCCGGTCAGGGATATGCACTACTGACGAGCTCACATGAGAGCGAAACTCGAGTATAGTGCTTCCATATTGACCTTAGGTTCATGCCAGAATACGATCAGCGTTGCCAGTAGTGGGTTGTGCTCAATATCTAAATTTCAAATCCCGAAACAACCAAATAATCAACTCAACCAAACCCCGCTAAACCGTCTTTACTTCTGCTCTTTCCTGCAGCTCCCTCCATTATTATTATTCTGTCTGTAATTCCCTTCCCCGTGTCTCTGTAGGTTTCCCACTATTTCCTTAGCCTTGTGGTTTCCGGTCAAGAGTGTCTAGGTATGATGTCCCCAGGTTGTCTCCGCGTGTACCTTGTCCAGCGCCATCGTCAGGGCTGTATTGGTGGTAAAGACATCATTACATTCATTTGGTTGCCGGTATTTTCCCATGAATTAAAATACAATATATAGTCAGGTCTTAGTCAGATATGACTGAGCTACCGTATAACAGTAGACGGTACTACCTGGTTTCTGTTAGCGCCGAACGTTGGGCGGCGCTTACCAAACCCGACACCCCACATTGTGCCAACGGCTTCGGGCGGAAGAGCACAATTGGGAGGGTACAAGCCTTACCCTGGTGCGAGGAAATGCAAGCTAAAGACAAAATTGTCATGGCAGGGCAGACCAGGCCCTAAGCCTTGGTTGGCGACTGGTCTAGGATCGAAGCTCCGACAGGCGAACAGTTAGAGCATTGCTTTGCTGATCCGGCAGCTTCTGCAGCTTGTCTTGTTCCAGATGTAGGGGTGTTACCTTTCCTCTGGAGTGAACTAGGCAGGCCGAGAGAGGGATCATGCTGCATGGGCAACACATGATCTCTATATTTTAGCCCAGGCTTTGTGCTATGTAGAGATCAGGAGTGGGCAAGACACACTCACTATACAGATCCACCAGCTAATAGAGCTATGCTGGCGTGAAGGACAAGTCCCACAGGATTTCAAAGATTCAAGCATCATAACGCTGTACAAGAACAAGGGTGATCGGAGCGACTGTAACAACTATAGGGGTATCTCACTTCTGTGTATTGTTGGAAAAGTATTTGCCAGAATTGTTCTGCGCAGACTTCAAGTCCTAGGAGATCAAGTCTACCCCGAATCACAGTGTGGCTTTCGACAGAACCGGTCTACCACTGATATGATATTCTCATTGCGACAAATGCAAGAAAAATGCCGTGAACAGAATCAACCACTGTTTATTGCCTTCATCGACCTCACAAAGGCATTTGATTTGGTCAGTCGTGAGGGTCTGTTCAAGGCACTAAAGAAGATTGGCTGCCCACCAACTCTTCTGTCCATTGTGGAACCGTTCCACACAGGCATGAAGGGTATAATCAAGTTTGATGGTGCAACTTCTGAAGAATTTGAAATCAAGAGTGGAGTTAAGCAAGGTTGTGTACTAGCTCCCACCCTCTTTGGAATATACTTTTCACTTCTACTGAAATATGCATTTCGTGATCAGGATGGTGGTATATACATTCACTCACGCTCAGATGGCGGCCTCTACAATGCTCAGAGATTGAAGGCTAAGACCAAAATTAGGAGGGTACTGATCAGAGAGTTGCTTTTTGCAGATGATGCTGCAGTTACGACCCACTCTGAGGAATAATTGCAATGTCTACTATCTGCATTCTCCAATGCTTGTTCTGAATTTGGTTTAACAATTAGCAAAAAGAAGGGGTTCCAAATGTTGCTGTATGTAGCCGAGGCGCGGTGTTGGGGTGAGCGCCCAACATTGCTCAAATACCTCAATGGCTCGTGAATACATAACCTATGCAGCAAAAGTCCAACTCCTGGCCTTCACGTGGCGGACCTGTTTAAACTAACAGGAGAAGGGGCGACGGCGAGTCTCTGGCGCCGGAAAATAACCAGTATGCTCTAGATGTGTATGCACGTACATGCATGCGCAGACAGGTGTGTGCGCGCGTACACATCTACACTCGAGTGAGACCACAGTCTGCTCTAGCAAAGAAAGGTGCTGAAGACGGAGGCAACCAGCCAAGAGGCGCACCACAGAAATCAGGATGCCACGCAATCACGCAAAATGGAATATGTCGACTACTGCTAATCGTTATGGTGCTCGCCCTGCTTTGGACCCCCAGGCAGGTGCAGTGCCGGGCCCTATGTCTCGAAAGGGTCCAACCCCAACTACTGGAGGTCCTTCTCAGATGTCCTGTGGAGCCAGGGGACATGAGAATAGAACAGCTGGCCATACTAAACTAAGACTTAAAATAATGCACTGGAATGCGGAGGGAGTCAGCAACAAGAAAGTAGAATTAGAAAACATCCTGGACAAAGAAAAAGTAAGCATATGTTGCTTGCAAGAAACTCACCTCAACGAAAATATAGCCTTCAAAATCAGAGGCTACCAGTGTTACCGATCTGACCGAAAGAACAGGCGAAAAGGTGGGATACTGACCCTTGTAAGAAATAACATCATGGCTTCCCAAATCAAAGTCTACATGGAAGGGGCTGAGTATCAGACACTTAAACTTAAGACAGGTAATACAGATCTACATCTGATCAATTACTACTGTCCAAGTGACCGCCCACAGGCACTGGACACTCTACCACTAAAAGAAAAAATGATTGTGTGTGGCGATTTCAACAGCCACTCGCAGAGCTGGGGCTATGATCACATGGACCAGAGAGGAGAGAGACTGGAAGACTGGCAGGATGAGAATAGATTCATGTTGATTAACAAGCCGTCCGACCCACATACTTTCTACTCGAGATCATGGCACTCTACAACTACACCTGACCTGGCTTTTCATTCACCAGACCTGGAGTGGAACATTACACGAACTGTTGGGAAACAACTTGGTGGCAGTGACCATCGGCCAGTCTTTCTAACCGTAGAAAATGAGCTTGTAAGTGAAAGCAGCACCCTCTCGAGGTGGAACTACAAGAAAGCAGACTGGGCAATGTACAAGCATCGCACCAGCATACTGGTTAGAAACCTGAACACTGAGAAAGACATAAATAAAGCAGTTGAAGAGTTTGGGAAATGCATACTACAGGCAGCGCGAGAAACAGTACCAAGAGGAGCCCGTAAACAATATAAACCCTACTGGAGTAGTGAACTGGAACAGTTGCATAATGATGTTGAAGTGTGTAGAAAGCAAGCAGAGGCCACACCCAGCCAAGAGCACCACAATAAATTCCAGCATGCAAAAGCCAAATTTCAAAGGGCCAAGCTGCAGGCTAGACGGAAAAGCTGGCAGGAGAAAACAGAGTCTCTGAACTTTGAAAGAGACACAAGGAAATTGTGGAAGCTAATAAAACAGCTTAATGACGAGGGCACAGGGAGAAACTCAAAAATTGCACTACATAAAGATGGAAAAATCTTAACAAGAAAGCAAGCAGCTGACCATTTTGCGGACTCGTTCGCACAAGATAGCAATATCAAAATTAGTCCAGAGAAACAACAAGAGATTCGAGAGAAACGACAACATACAGGACAGAAGGAAATAGTACATGAGGTTCTGGAGGCACCCATCACAATCAGCGAACTGGAGCTAGCCATATCAAAACTGAAAATGAGAAAGTCACCAGGAGCTGATGGTATCTCCAATGAAATGATCAGGAACCTAGGAACAGAGGCCAAAACAAAGCTGTTGCAGATCTTCAATAACAGCTGGACCTTAGGCAGTGTTCCACAAGCCTGGAGAGAAGCAATCATGATACCCCTCCTAAAATCAGGGAAAGATGGTTCCATTGCCTCTAGCTACAGACCAATTAGCCTCACCAGCTGTCTCTGCAAAACACTGGAGCGCATCATCAATCACAGACTGCAGTGGTACATTGAAAGTAAAAACATCCTTGTGCCACAGCAGGCTGGCTTTAGGCAGTGCTACTCTACGGAAGATCAGACAACCTACCTCTCTCAAGAAATTGAGGATGCATTCCAAGAGAAGAAGCTGGTGCTTGCGGCATGGATAGATCTGAAGAAAGCCTTTGACAAAGTCTGGAAAGAAGGTCTGATGAAGAAACTGAGAAACTGCAAAGTCAATGGAAGAATGTACAAATGGGTGAAAGCATACTTGCACAACAGAAGAGCCCGAGTACAGATAGACGGACTCAAGAGCAAGAAAGTACTACTGCGTCACGGTGTCCCCCAGGGCGGAGTCTTGTCCCCCACACTTTTTCTAATCTTCATCAATGATCTTGTTGCTCACCTACCGCATGGAATTAAAGCGGCAATGTACGCCGATGACCTGGTTCTATGGAGCACAAATGAATATGCATCAGTGGCCACCAGATTGCTACAAAGAGCTGTAGATACATTTGCTGTATGGGCAAATAGATGGTGTGTCAGCATAAACACTGACAAGTGCAGCACAACCCTATTTACCCTCTCTCCAAAACAAAAGGCAGGGATCATCCAGATAAATGGAACACCCCTAAGAGAAGATAAAGAACCAACATACCTTGGAGTAACATTTGATGGCAAGCTGACATGGAGAAAGCACATCAACAAAGCAGTAGCAAAAGCCAGAAGGAAAATAGCCATCCTGAGAAAGCTAAGTGGAACCACATGGGGAGCCAGTACGAAAATACTTAGCAAAGTTTACCAACAGAGCATACGACCACACCTGGAATATGGGTCAACTGCGTGGTGTTCAGCATCAAATACCACACTACAAGAGCTGGACAAGGTGCAAAATCAAGCACTTAGAGTCACCACAGGAGGGATGAGATCAACCCCTATAGTGGAAATGGAGAAGATGGGGAGGACACAGGCACTGAGTGAGCGCAGAGATACGAAAACGCTAATACAAGCAGAAAAGTTCCTCAGCTTGCCAGGCCACCCTATGAAGAACAGATTTGAAAACCTAGCTATGGGGCGGTTGAAAAGAAGTAGTTTTATCCACCAGGCCAAACGACTCTGCAGAGAAACCACTGATCTGCCCACAGTTGGTATCCCCCTAACAACTATTCCAGAGCGAACTCCATGGAAAGATGAGCATAGACTATCGTTACAAATCCAGACTAAAGTGAGAGGAATATTTGACAAGGAAGAACAGAACAGTGTGCAGCGCAGAACAGCCACTCTCAGCTTCCTTGATGAAGAATACCCACAGGACCTCTGGATCCGAGTCTACACAGATGGGTCAGCACAAAATGCTGTTCGAAATGGGGGAGCGGGAGTGTACATAGAATACCCAAATAATACTAGGGACACAGCCAGAGTACCGACAGGAAAGTACTGCCATAACTATGATGCCGAAATTGAGGCAATCAAGATAGCAACAGAGAAATTACTAAATAACAGCAATGGTACTCAACCTGTGGTGCTACTAACAGATGCAAAATCAGTACTCGAGGCGCTCCTCTCTGGGAAATTGCCAGTACTAAGGACACTACTTTCTGAACTTAGCAGCCAGCATAAAGTCACCATACAGTGGATACCATCCCACTGTGGAGTACCCGGAAACGACAGAGCTGATCAATTGGCTAAGGAAGGAGCCAAAGAGGAACAGCCTGATGTGCCCGTTACATACCACCAAATGAAAAGAATGATCAAATCAGTCAGAAAGCCACCAAAACCTGCTCAAGATGACTACCACATTATGGACAGACCAGAACAAGTCATTATTCTGCGCCTCAGAACAGGACACAATAGATTACGCAACCACATGTATACAAAATTCAAGATTGGTGAAACAGCCATGTGCACATGTGGATTGGCGTCGCAGACAGCAGAGCACATACTCCAAGACTGCCCAAAATATAACACATCTAGGCTAACCTTCTGGCCTAGAGAGACGACAGTGGAAGATAAACTCTATGGACCACTGTGTGAACTGAAAAAAAACAGTTCAATTCATGCAAGAGACGACATTGCAGATATAGACATATTTCAAGCGAACGAAAGAAGAAGAAGAAGAAGCCCAGGCTTTGTGCTATGGAGAGGCAATAGAGGTAAATAGCAAATTATCCCTCTATCAGGAAATCAACATCAGGATTGGCAAGGCAGCAACAACAATGAACATGTTAGCAAAAAGAGTCTGGGAGAACAGGAAGCCTTACTGCCAAAACAAAAGTCCTTGTCTATCAAGCCTGTGTCCTTAGTACTCTTCTCTATGGCAGTGAAACCTGGACAACTTACTCACACCAAGAGAAACATTTAAACAGCTTTCATATGCGGTGTCTGCGAAGAATTCTTGGTATTAAGTGGCAAGACAAAATCACAAATACTGAAGTATTGGAAAGATCAGGTTGTGTGACAGTTTATTCCATGCTCAGTCTTCGTAGACTTAGATGGATAGGACATCTTAGGAGGATGGATGATGGTAGAATACCAAAGGACATCTTTTTTGGTGAATTACAGATGGGTAAGAGATCTCAGGGTCGGCCTCTACTACGATACAAAGATGTGTGTAAGCGGGACATGATTGATACAGGCATTGATAATGCACATTGGGAGCAAGTCGCCGCTGAACGTGTTGCATGGAGGGCAACTATCAGAAATGGAATAAAGTACAAAGGAGAAAATTATTGCAGATAAAGTCACACACCAAGCGTTTGAGACGTAAGATGGTGCATGATGGTGGAAATGACCACGTGTTCACATGCACCCACTGTGAACGGACATTTACAGCGCAAATTGGCCTTATCAGTCACACTCGCTACCGCCATAGTTAAAAGTTATTATGCCTTTTTAGAGCACAAACTATCGTCTGTCAAGACGGCAAGGTGCCAATGATGAAAATACAATATTATTGAAGCCAATGTGGGCTACTTACTGGGGACCAACAAGAGGGGCACCAGACAGCGGATGACACTGACAATTCATCAACAGGATGTGTCACGTCATAACACTGTCTACACCTGGGGGATTTGGCTTACTCACCTCGGCGAGGTTGTGAGAACAGGTAGGTTGTCTGTGCTTGAAGGTCGGCGGTCACCGGGACAACAAAGCTCATTGACAAGTCGTGTTATGACTTCAAGTGACATGATTTGATACAAACCTATAACACTGCAAGAGGAGTGGTCTCTCTTTCTCTCTCTCTCTCTCTCTCTCTCTCTCTCTCTCTCTCTCTCTCTCTCTCTCTCTCTCATTCACTCCAATCCATCCATCTATGTATCTCTCATGATAAATAATTGGTGTGCGAAAGATGAATCACTGCGTGCCTAATTTTTGTGACCCTTTGAAAATAAAGTTGGTTCGTTTGTCCCATGCAAGCATCCACCAATGAACTTACCTAGCTATCAGCAAACTAAAAACCCCAAACAGCCAACCTACCACCTACACATGTACCCATCTACCTACCTACCTACTTACCTACCTACCTACTTACCTTCCTACCAACCAAATTGCCTCCGCATCTACCTAACCATCAATAAGAAGTAAAGAAATAAATACGAGATGTATACTGTAAACAAAGTCATATCAAAGAGTAACGTGTATACAAACACACAATCTGACTTGCAATGACAGACAGTGAGACATACCAGAGAGAGAGAGAGAGAGAGAGAGAGAGAGAGAGAGAGAGAGAGAGAGAGAGAGAGAGAGAGAGACGGAGATATGGAGAGAGAGACGGAGAGAGAGAGACGGAGAGAGAGACGGAGAGAGAGAGACGGAGAGAGAGAGACAGAGAGAGAGAGAGATGGAGAAAGAGAGACGGAGAGAGAGAGACGGAGAGAGAGAGACAGAGAGAGAGATGGAGAGAGAGATGGAGAGAGAGACGGAGAGAGAGAGACAGAGAGAGAGACAGAGAGAGAGAGACGGAGAGAGAGAGATGGAGAGAGAGACACAGAGAGAGAGAGAGAGAGAGAGAGAGAGAGAGAGAGAGAGGGACGGACGGATGGACGGACGAACGGACGGACGGACGAACGGACGGACGGACGGACGGACAGACAGACAGAGAGACAGACAGACAGACAGACAGACTGAGAGACAGAATGAGAGAGAGAATGTGAGAGAGCGAATGAGAGGGAGATAATGAGAGAGAGCCAGAGAGAGAGAGAGAAAGAGAGAGAGAGAGAGAGAGAGAGAGAGAGAGAGAGAGAGAGAGAGAGAGAGAGAGAGAGAGAGAGAGAAAATCAAAAGCAGGTCCACAACGGCTGTAACTGCCGGCTGTGTTATAAAATGTTGGGATCAGTGATTGGTAAGGGGTGTCATCCTCGCACTAGGGACTTCTTCTTCTTCTGCGTTCATCCGGATTTTATTTTTTTTTCCGGATGTGACTGCGTTGTGCCTGTTTACAGCAGAGCTGTGTTCTTGCGCCGTCAGGCCGACACATACGACTTCTGCGGGCATTTGTTGACCGGGTTAACCTTCCCGGGGCACTAGGGACAGTTTCGTAGATGCTCCGATCTCCCTCTTTAACATCCACGTCAGCGTATGTCGACGGACGGCATCCATCCGGTGTGTGGATGAATCACATGTCGGAAATGTCCACGCACACAGGTAACACTGGAGACAGACCTGACTCTGTGGACAACTCACCTGGATGGAGCAGAACATGGACAGGAGGGTACAGTGCGTGAGCGCGTACACACAATCACGGACATTCTGTGGCTACCGGGCATCTGGGACACAAGGCAGTCAATGGCATTACAAGTCTGGGAAATGGGACAATCATAGACAATCTGGGGCATGGGACAATTAGAGACTATCTGAGGCATGGGACAAATAGAGACAATCTGGGCCATGGGACAATTAAAGACAATCTGAGGCATGGGAAGATTAGAGACAATCTGAGGCATGGGACAATCAGTGACAATCTGAGGCGTGGGACAATTAGAGACTATCTGGGGCCTGGGACAATTATAGACAATCTGAGGCATTGGACAATTAGAGAAAATCTGAGGCATGGGACAATTAGAGACAATCTGGGGCAAGGGACAATTTGATACACTCAGGAGCGTGAGACAATTTGGAGCATGCGACAATTAGAGACAATCTGAAGCATGGGTCAATCACGGACAATCTGGGACATGGGACAACAGAGACAATCTGGGGCATGGGTCAATTAAGAGACAATCTGAGGCATGGGACAATTAGAGACAATCTGGGTCATGGGACAATTAAAGGCAATCTGAGGCATGGGAACATTAGAGACAATCTGAGGCATGGGACAATCAGTGACAATATGAGGCGTGGGACAATTAGAGACTATCTGGGGCATGGGACAATTAGAAACAATCCAGGGCATGGGACAATCACCGATAATCTGAGAAATGGGATTATCAGGGCAGACGGGGGACAGACAATGATATTAAACGGTCTGTGGTATGGGACAGGGGGCAGACAATGGCATTAAATGGCGTGTGGTATGGGACATAGGGACAAGAGATGGCTGTAAACGGTGCGTCGTTTGGGACAATAAGGAGCATGGGCCTGTCTGTGAGATAGGTCAACTGAAGCGTGGGGTAGCGCGGGACCCACTGTAAGGGGAAGTAAAGACAATTCAACTTTTAATTCAATTCAACTTTATTTTAAAAGGGTTACAAATTGGGCACGCAGGCCCGTCATAAATTCTGCCCTTCCAATCACTCATCACGGAATACTTAACAGGAAAGATGGACAATCTTGAACCTGGAATAGTCGGAGTCCTATATACTAGGGGCATGGGCGGACATGAACATGGGGACGTGAAAGTGAAAGAAAAGTCTGGCTATGGGATTACGAGAAACCGAAGAGATACCATAAACTGGGAACGTCTGAGAAATCCGAAAGAAAGAAAAAAAGGAGATAGCAAAGACGAAGGCAAGTGTGCGACAAAGAAATCGATTTGAAGTTGACGATCGGGTCAAGAATGGTGCAATTCTGACAAATGAGAAGAAAGAAAGGTTTTAGGATGGGTAGTGGAAGGGTGTACAAGGGAGGGGAGGGAGGTGGGGGGGGGAGGGGGTGTGGAAGAAAGCTTCAACTGAGACTGAGATATTTACACAGTGACTGACTGCCAGGGGAATGTCATGACTTTCGTTGGAGAATCGTTGGGGGAGGGTGCTACGATGTATGGGGTAAGATTTCGGGAGCGGGCAGTCTCCACTGACTGCCTGCACGGTGTTGTGTGGTGGAGGGCTCTCGGCAAGGCACCTCTGATGGAACTATCGATCCAGGCCTGGCCCCTCTAACAAGACCAATAACTCGTACTTATAATTACAGGCGGCCAACGCTCGCCAGTTATATAGGCCACGAGAGAAAGAAAGTGCTGCAGGAGGAGGGGGGAGGGAGAGGAGTTACAGGACAGACCCTCAGGACAGATTCATTAACGGGAGTTACAGGAGGGAAAGAAGTGGTGAATTTCCACGACATTGATCAGTGGTATGTTTACTTACGAAGAATGGAGGCCCCTCTCTTGTCTGATTGGTATTTTGTTGTTGTTACTTTACACAGATGGTGGTGATTGGTATTCTGTTGTTGTTACTTCACACAGATGATCATCATTTATATTCTGTTGTTGTAACTTTACACAGATGATGGTGATTGGTATTTTGTTGTTGTTACTTTACACACATGATGATCGTTGATATTTTGTTGTTGTTACTTTACATATGATCATTGGTACTTTGTTGTTGTTACTTTACAGAGATGAAGGTGATTGGTATTTTGTTGTTGTTACTTTATACAGATGATGATGATCGTTGGTATTCTGTTGTTGTAACTTTACACAGATGATGGTGATTGGTATTTTGTTGTTGTTACTTTACACACATGATGATCGTTGGTATTTTGTTGTTGTTACTTTACACAGATGATGATCATTGATATTGTGTTGTTGTTACTTTTCACAGATGATGGTGATTTGTATTCTGTTGTTGTTACTTTACACAGATGATGGTGATTTGTATTTTGTTGTTGATACTTTACACAGATGATGATCGTTGGTATTTTGTTGTTGGTTTTGAAGCTTTAGGGCATCACATTGCTCCTTGGTTATATCATCTCTGACATTTCTCATTATATTTTCGGCGTACAGGTTAAACAAAAAGGTACAGCACACAGCCCTGACGGACTCCTTGCTTGGTGTCAGGCCAATCTGATGTCTCACCATCTATTCTAACCGCTGCTTGTTGGCGTAGATAGAGCATTTTATAAGTTGTGGCTAATAGACTACAATGGCT